>JAOTQK010000019.1:26165735-26178312 GCA_025642025.1 Rhododendron ferrugineum
AGAGGGCTGCTCTCTGGTCGTCAGTTGGCAACAAAGAGAGGAGAGAGGGAGCAACGAGATGGAGGGAGAGAGCAACAGAGAGAGAGAGAGGGGTTTCTCTGGTCATCGGTTGGCAACAAAGAGAGGAGGAGAGAGGGAGCAACGAGATGGAGGAAGAGAGCAACGCCGAGAGAGAGAGAGAGAGGGGGGGTTTCAGACTGATTTGGGTGGGAGGGTTTGTTTGTTTTGGGCAGGGAATAGAGCGAAGGAAGGGGAACGACGTCGTGTGTAGGAGAAGGGGTATTTTTGTCCAAGTCTGTTTTGAATTCCATGTATTGGGAAATAATTTTCTTCTCCCCATGACTTTTGAATTCCTAAAAACTAGTCCATGACTTGGGCATTGTTTGCCCCTTTGCCCACTGTTTTGCAATTTCCCCTTTGGTTATTGTTCGGAAAAAAGAGTGGACCCCCTCGCCTTACTTCAAAGAATTGATATTTACACTTTTTTTTTTGCTATTCATATTATTTTTTTTGTAATTCTGTAACAAAAAAAGGGATGTGGATAATAAAAAATGGAGTGTAAATATCAATTCCCTAAAATAAAATAATAAGGGGTGTTTTTCTGAAAGAAACTATGGTACATCATTTTGGACACATTAAATGTACGCCAAATGTATGGGACCCATTTCAAAATCTTACACAGATTAGTAGATTTTCATCCAGTACTCCTCGGACCGGGTGACCCTACCAAGCAGGGGTGTTTGGCAGGGGTGCCAAGCGCACCTCGACCGTCCAAAAGTGTTTTGAACGGCCCGGATGTAAAGGTACCGAATGGATTTAAAAAAAAAAAAAGGAAAAGGAAAAAGATGTTTCAATCCGGGCCATTGATTCCGAAATGAACGACCGAACTGTCCGCTCGGCACTCGCTCGGCAGGGTCCCCGGGTCCGTACTCCTCCTACAATTACCACGTTTTCTCTGTGTATCTCATATTCTCATCCACTCCTTCTTCATTCATTTTTAAAGAAAAGAGAGGGGGCTTGTCCTAGATGATGATAAAGATTAAAGAGGAGAGGAATTTCTGCAGTGAGACGGTGAGTTTTGTTTTTCAGTTTTTCGGAAATGATAGAGCCACCGCATGGATGATTTGAACCGTTTAATAATTTAAATAAAAAGTTGAATGGATCCGTGAAAAATCAGTTCAACTCTGTATGTGTAAATACTCGATCCAATCTTTTTATTTTTTTCAATTTTTCAAAATAAAAAGATTAGATCGAAAACCTACACATATCAGATTGAGTTGATTTTACATAGGGCCATTCATTTTTAAAAAAAAATTATTAAACGACTCGAATCATCCGTGCGGAGCCTGGAGTAAACCCCACACGACGTACGGTGGCTCTATCATTTCTGATTTTCTAGAAGGCGAGTAGAAACAGCAGAAAAAAGACAAAAAGCTCTGCAAAACAGTGGCACGTGAATGACAAAAATCTCTGCAAAACAGTGGCACGTGAGTTCAACTAAAGTATAATATCGTACGGCTCCTTACGAATTATGAAGAAAACACATTTGGACGACTTTAATGGTTTAGAATCAAAATCGAACCGTACTTTAATGGTTTAGATTTGTTTGGTTCTATGCCTTTTGTGGATTGGTTTAGTTCTCTAAATTCATAATTCGTAAGCATTGGTTTGGTTCTTGATTTATTATAAAATTGAACCAATCCGGACCATACTCACCCCCAAAAATCATGAAAGTATTCATAAAGAGGAATAGACGGCTCGGATCCACAATTAATATGAATCCAAGCTGACTGTGAATCCGTGCCGTCCATTCTCTTTCATGTTTTCTTTTTTATGTATCCTATAATTTTTCTTTTCACCTCCGTCCATTCTCTTTTATATACCCTTGCACCATTTCATAAACACAAAACAAGATCACAAACCCTAATCAACCAATCACTCAACAACAATGGAGCAAGATTCCGATTACTCCCAACAACCTTCCCTCCCCGACGCAATCCTCCTCGACATCCTCTCCCGCCTCCCCGTCAAATCCCTCCACCGCTTCAAATCCGTCTCCACCCAATTCCGCCGCTGGATCTCCGCCGACCCCCACTTCCTTAAACTCCACTCCGCCGACACGCGCCACCGCCGCAGGCGCCGCGTGGCCGTCCTCGTGTCCCGCGAGCCCCCCGCCTCCGTCGCCCTCCGCTCCGTCGACGCCGACACCCTCTCCGACCCCTCCGTCGTCGAGCTCTGCGACGACTTCAAGTACTCGTACCCGTCCGCGAGGATATGGAATTCCTGCAACGGGTTGGTGTTGATTTCCATTTCGGACAAGACTTTCTTTGTCTGGAACCCGTCTACTAGGGAAAAAGAACACGTGCGTTTTATTCCCACCTTCTCTCTTCGCGCGTCTACTAGGTACTGTCTTTTAGGGCTTGGTTTTGATAAGATCACCGATGCGTATAAGGTGATCGCGGCTTACCAGACAGATGACACTGGTGATAGCTGTTTCATGTCTTGCTCATCATTGGATGGCACAAGGGTTAGTAGTAATAGACAGAGGGTATGGAGGATTGGTGATTTTCCTTATAGGGTTTGTAAGGATATGCCGGGGAGTAATGTGTGTGGAGATCTATACTGGATGGTGGTTGGAAAGACGGGTGATCCGGCGATTATTGGTTTTGATTTTGGAGCAGAGGAGTTTGTTGAGATGACGCAACCGCGTTGGGAACCGGGTGTTTCGAAGTACGGGTTGGGGGTTTTGGGGGGATCGCTTTGCGTGGCTTGCCATGGAGAAGGCAGTGTTGAGGTGTTGGGGTTGAAGAAGGGTGGCGCGGTGGAGTCGTGGGAGAAGAAGTTTGTCGTTCCTTACGACGTGGGGGATCTGCAGTTTAGGACGTTGACACCTTTGTGTTTTACAGGAGATGGTGAGGTGATGTTGGAGATCGATAGGAAGAGACTAGTGGTGTATAATATTGAAGAGAAAACGTGTAGGTTGCTGTCCTATCTTCCTCACGATGACAAAGAAGAACTTCGGGAGACACCGCGAAGTGGGCAGGGTTTGAGGTTGAATGGAAGGGGGTTCAAAGTAGTGGTGTATGTTGAGAGTCTAGTCTCACCAGGTAGTTCCTCTAGGTCAATCCAGAATCTTTTGTCAACGGGTAAGTGAGCATCTTGTGTTATTTCTCCTCTCTTTTAGTCATTTGTCGATTCATATGCTAGTTTTTTCGGTATAAGTGATGGATTTTTCTAGTTCTACTTCCATGGGTTGATGAAGACTAGAAAAATCCATCACTTATAAGTAGCAAATATTCTGGTATTGTTCTGATCGCGATACGTTTATTTGAATATGTCAGTGACTCAGTAAGTGAATGGCCAAATAGGGAGCTTGTGAGTTAAGTTTGCTACGGTAGTAGTCTCAAGGATGTCATCTGTCCTACTAATAATTAGAGCGACTAAGACAAATTAATCCTGGGTAATGTAGTGTTTTTTGTATCCTTACAGCCCATGGAAATAGATTGATGGGCAAGAGTCTATAATTTAGTATTTATAGGCACATAATGTGATCTCAGGCTTCCATCCACAAGTAATTGGCAATTTGGCATATCTTTTTTTATGCAACATGATGATAACAAAAGTATTTCTATGGGTATATTTTGTGTAAAAAAGCATGCGATATGCATTCTGTTTCCAGATACGTAAATTAGCTCTCTTTTGCCCTGTTATATCTAGTTTTCGCAAGACTTAGACTCTTGGTTACGAATCGTCCCCCTTGTGAAGGAGTAGATTTCTGACTCATAGTATCATGGCGAGTCCTGAAATTTCCAAATGATCCCTGGGCACTGATATCTTGTAGGGTTTATTGTATCCTTACAGCCCATAGAAATGGTTTTGATGAACAAAAGACTGAAATTTGGGTTCTATGTTTGGCACATAATCTAATCTTAGGCTTCCTATTGTTATAGCAACACAGTGGCAGCAAAATTATTTCTATGGGTATATCTATGTATACAAGTACGGAATACTAGGAGGAACAGAGTCAGTTTCTTGATGTGTTCGCTAGCTCTTTTTCCCTGTTATATGTGATTTATGCGAGTCTGTGACTCGGTTATGAGATCGTCTTACCTATGAAGGAGAAGATTTCCAATACGTAGTATCATGGTGAGTCCACGAATTTTCAATTAGACAGACTGATATCATAACACTCTTCATGTATGGTATTGCAAAGTTTTTTGGTACAAAGTTGTATTGGATGTCTTGTATTAAAGGCAAGGGGGTAGCACTTTTCTTCGTTTCAGAACTGAGACTTCATTATGATGTCCTGATCCGGAGAAAAAGATTCCCCACTAATTGTCCTCCTGTATCCACAAGTACTATGGACTAAATGATTTGAATTTTGGTAGGTGCCTGGAAGAGCTTTGATTAGGAAGTTTTACTACCGGTTGTGATGTGTGTATTCTGTTTTTCTCCATTTGTTTGTCAGTTATGCTTACTAGCGTTATATGAGAATGATGGTCCTTTTCCTTGTTAGGGAAGGGTATCAGAGCTAATTCATTTGTTCTACTGTTATCAAGCACATTGTGGATCACCAAACCCATCTAATCTGTCAAAATCAATCTTGGGTTGGTGCCAGCTTGTTCTTCTCCAGTATAAAAAATACCATCCAATAAAGCTAACAATATAATCTGTGTCTTTCATGGGGCTCGCTGATCAGATTCTTGAGCAACTTGCATCTGTCTTAGATAATTTATGCTATCTCTACACTGCTTGGTTCTTGTATTGCCTTCAGATTTTCCTTTGATGGGTTGTGTTCCTTTGTGTATTGTTGCATGATAAATATGCAATGCAACTTTCGTCTTTTTTACTTTTCCGGTTTCAAGTGTAAGTGATTGTTTTAGGGAAAAGTTTGAACTCATTCTTATGGGGTTGTAATCTTGTAGTCCAGCAGCAACTTAGATTGGGGTGAATTCGTCGGCAAAGGAATGCCAATCGAGAATTGGTGGCCATCCATGGATGACGTAAGTACGGATTTACACCATCAGTTGGAGAGTGCAAAGAAATGGGAGATTACGAAGGCAGCAAAAAGAAGAGAGGAAGATGTTGAACTTAGACACAGTATTTTCTTTTCTAATTTCTAATGCCCGCAATTCTGGTCTATTGATATCTTCGAATTGCTTTTGTGAGCGAAGATGTTGAATCTTTCTGGTAATAGTGGTTGGCTATTCAGGCTCTTTATTGCCCTAAATTCTGATAGGTCGTAGATTAGCCATGTTCCCTGCATTTTTTTTCCCGCACTATAAGCAGGGTTGAAGGAAATGGCAATTGGCTAATAAAACAGGTAATTTGGCTGCAAATATGATTCCCATGTTTCTTTCTGTCTCGTCTAATGTAATTGTTCTCTCTTTTATAACTGCTATCTGTATGTTCAGTACTGTTGATCTTAGAAGACAAGGCAAGTTTTCATGTCATATAAATGGTCATAGTGATCTCTACGGGAATCCGGATCAGTCAGTCCAATAGCCCGGATATGAGTTATCAAAAACACAAACAAACAGGCGTCGTCCATAAGACGACATTGTCCCACCCTTTTATTTCAGTAATTGATGTGCACAAGCTCGTGAACTTCTTGAGTTCTCAAATACCTCAATAATCTTGACATTAGGTAGGATGGGGAATGGAGAAGTTGCACAAATGTGGCCAGTGTTCTAAAACATTGAATTAATCAGCGATTAATTGCTATGCACCAATTAATCTGATTTATTAGCACCTTTTAGAACTGGCCCTATGAAAGTCTACTAAGTTCAGGAAGTTGAAATCACAAATATTGTCACTCAGTTTGTTTAGTCCAAGTTAAGGAGATGTTTTTCCTCCCTGGCACATTTGTTGAGTTCATGCTGAGAAAAAGAAGGGGGAATGTGCCTTCTTCATTTGAATTGTTTCTCTCTCAAGCCCATACGAGAATTGACTCCATATAGTATTATATTGTATATGTAACGTAGGAGAGGTTGTGCAAGGACAACGTTTATTTGTTCCAATTTTGTTTTGCTCGTTCTAGTGATTGCCTCCTTGAAAAATATGTGGCGAAAATCTCCCTTACTATCATATTTTTTCTTTAGTGGTATAATATGGGTTTCACACTTGAAGTAGCCTAAATTGTATTATGATATTCTAAACTATTGGGATGTTAGCGGACAGTGAGATTGATTCTATAGAATTAGTCGAAGTGCGTACAAATTAGCCAAGCACCTGATTCATATTAACTATCGCGATGTTCTTGCATTAGTATTCAGTCAGTACATTGCCACAAAAGTATCGATTTTGGAAAATTAAGTAGGTAGTGTTCAAAAACGGTCAAAGCAACAAATACGCAATGTGTGAAGAACAATCAAGAAAAGAATGCATGACACAGAGATTTTTACATGGTTCTTAAATTGTGTAGTAAAGTAGATTCACACAACTCGCACTAGCGTTTACCATGTATCAAATAAAGAATGAAGTATAACTGTATAAGTTACATAAATGGCATACATAGCAAGTACAGTGTTTTGTGATTAGTATATATTCTTTCCTCCTAAGGTGGAAACCACCACCCATTGAGAGTCCTAAGTGCATTCATTGCAATAATATGATTTTTTTTATCTTATAGGTCACAACACCGATAGGTACATCAAAAATTATATTATGGTTTATAAAATTAACAGTCAGAGATAGTTTAACTAAACTTATTGACCGTCTATTTTAAACATACTTTTAAACTCATTTATGTTGTAGAGTTTACATCATCAGTTATTGAATTCTTGCGACATAACCGGTTAGGTAGAATCCCAAGTCAAGGTTGTGAATACCGTTCTAATGCCGGTACCTATCATTTTCTTGTAAAACTGAAACCTTACACCTCTAATTTCATTCCGGTTCGAAACAGTAAGTACCCATGGCTATATCAAGAAATACCGGTTTACAAATATCACTATCGGGAGAGTACGGACAGTACCTACCATGCCATTTTAAAAAAAAAAACCTTATACCTATCATACCATTTTTTTTATTTTTATTTTCTCTTGTTTTCAGGAGGCAGTTCCATAAATAATTCTTTGGTACTAGATAATTACTATTACTATTTTTAGCTTATTTTGTGAATGGTCCAGTATTACTAGAATATTCAACGAAGAGCAAATGAGACCAAATAAAGCTTCAGAAATCGAACAGTAGGGGGTATGCCGAAAAAAGGGAGGTGCCATTAGAATTTTAAACCGACTCTGGTCGAATATAATGGACAACAAACCCAGGTACTCCACATGCATTTCTCTCTCTCTCTCTCATCACTGACTGGAAATGGAACGGCCCGAACGGGGTTTGCCCCATCTCCCCCATGAGCTCATCTTCAACATATTCTCAAGGCTACCCGTCAAGTCTCTGTGCCGTTTCAAGTCGGTTTCCAAGCCATGGCTCGCTCTAATCACCGACCCCCACTTCATCAAGTCTCACCTCAATCATCAATCTACAAAAGACAGCAAAACCCAGAAGCTAATACTGGCCTGTCAATCTTCTCGCAATGTCTACTCCCTTGATTACCAGGCACCTGACCCCGCCATAACCGAGCTCCAATTACCCTATAAGCCTATCGTTACAATTCTGGGTTCACTTAATGGTATCTTACTTATACGCACTGGTACAACCTTACGGCTGTGGAACCCATCAATTAGAGTGTTCCAGAAATTTTCGCCACCTGATTTCCCAGGTGGGTGTACAATCTATGGGCTTGGTTATGACTCTGCTAGTGATGATTTCAAGGTGGTTATGGCTATTAGGCCTTTTTCAAAAAAAAATGCCACTTCAGCTGTTCATGTGTTTTCTTCTAGACTTAGTTCATGGAAAAGGATTGAAGACTTTGGTTACCAGATCCATGGTTGGACGTCGGGTACTGTTTTGAATGGGGCACCACATTCGGTTGTTGAACGACTGGGTTCGGGGATGGGTGTTGTGATTGTTTATTTTGATGCTACTGAGGAGAAATTCAAGGAGGTTCCCTCACCTGATTGTGAAGGTGCGAATATACTTGATAATTCGAACGTTGTTGGTTTGGGGGTTTTGGGTGGATCGCTTTGTGTGGTTAAGCAGCATTGTGAGAGTCATGCCGACATTTGGGTGATGAAGGAATATGGGGTGAAGGAATCTTGGACCAAGTTGTTTGTTGTACCAAATAAATCGCGAGAGTTCTATTCCCACAACTGTATGCCGTTGTGTTATGCAAATGATGGAGAGGTTGTAATGGTGTTGGATTCGAAGATGTTAGTCAGCTACAATCCGAAAGAAAATAGTTGTAAGACGATTTCGATTGCTGAGGTTCGCCCTGAGTTTGATGTGGCTTTATATGTGGAGAGTCTTGCTTCACCTCATGGTGGGAATGAGATGAAAGGGCAACCCTAATCATGTGGAAATGGAAGTGAAAGAGGTAATTCAAATGGTTCGATCTGATATTTTC
Source organism: Rhododendron ferrugineum (assembly GCA_025642025.1). Lineage (NCBI taxonomy): Eukaryota > Viridiplantae > Streptophyta > Magnoliopsida > Ericales > Ericaceae > Rhododendron > Rhododendron ferrugineum. The sequence continues at coordinate 26,174,203 of JAOTQK010000019.1, forward strand.
CTTGTTCTTTCTCTTTGCATATGTGTTTTTGGTACCTTTTTATATGTGTCTAAGTCCAGTACTTTATATTCAATTAACAACAAATCTCGTGGTTATTACATTTGAGTACTGAAGAAAAATTAGATTCATTGTCTAAATTTGATATTGATTTGGAGTAGAGGTGTTTGTTGAAAACTTGAAATGATACAACCAACTTTCCTGATGGGATATTTCAAAATAAGGTTTGGCGATTTTGAGTGGATCCTTCCACGTTGTTTGTCACGTAGTATACATTGTTGAGCTGTTGGGATTGGAAAGATGTGGCATGATAGAATTGTGGGCTAGATTGTTTGTCGTCCCTTATGCTGCAGGGAGTCTGCAGTTTAAGACATGGACGCGTTTGTGTTTTACAAATGATAATGGAGGGATGATGGAGATAGATAGGAAGAGACTAGTGTATAATCTTCAAGGAAAAACCTGTAGGTTGCTGTTCCGTCTGGGAACAACGTTCGACTGGCGATTAACTATCATTTACAGATCTCCATCCACATCAGTCCCTGGTTTATCCTTCCACAACTTGATAAGAGAAATCAATTTTCGTTATCCTCGGTCTACTATTGCTCGTGCCTAACAATGACGAGCAAAGCATCAAACAGTTATCGCCGTTGCTAAATTTCTGGTTTGCCCCAATCACCTTGTACTCATCAGACATTCTATCGAAACCAAGCCCTAAAAGAAAGTACTGATTGACGGTAAGGGAAATCAGAAATACAACGCGCAAGTGGGTGAGTTCTGCTAGATGGGTTCCAAACAAAGATAGTCTATCCAAAATGCTAATAAAAACCAACCCATTACAGGAATACCATAGCCTCGTGATAGGAGTTCTTGAAATCATTAGAGCGATCAATGAAAGAGCAATCAGAGAATGTTTTGTGTGAATTTTTCCTATGATGGAGGAGAAATTAGCAGCAACCGACCCAAGATTATTTTGATAGATTAGAAGGGTTTGCCAACCTACGTTGTGCTTGATCACAGAAACCCAAATGAATTAGCACTCGGATACCCTTCACTAACATAGACAAGGATCATCGTTCTCCTATAACATCAATATTGGTAACTGAAACCACAAATTAAGAGACAAAATAACACATACCCCAGAACCCAACCACATTGCCATACATGAAACTACCAAACTTCACTCCGATTAGACCATGACTCCACAGTAATTGTTGATACATGAAAATAATTAGTAGGGAATGTCTATCTGGAACAGAACATTATAAAAGACACAACCAAGTCATGATTGGGAATCTGGTATTTTGCCGTACTGTTTGGAGGTTTTGAGTGGATCCCTTTGTGTTTTTTGCCTTAGAGAAGACAATGTTGAGGTGTTGGGGTTGAAGAATTGTGGCGTGATTGAATCGTGGGCTAGATTGTTTGTCATTCCTTATGACACGGGGAGTGTTCAGTTTAAGAGGTTGATGCCTTTGTGTTCTGCAAAGGATGGTGAAGTGATGATGGAGATAGATAGAAATAGATTTGTGGTGTGAAGGAAAAAACACGTAGGTTGCTGTCCCATCTTCCTCAGGAGGACAAAGATGATTGTCGGGAGACACCGCGAAGTAAGTGTGGTTTAAGGTTGAATGGAAGTGGGTTCAAAGTGGTGGTGTATGTCGTTGAGTCTAGCCTCCCCTAATAGCACCTCGATCTAAGTCAATCGTGAATCTTTGGTCAACTGGTAAGTGAGAGCATGTTATGTCATTTCCCCCTTCTTTTTCAGTCATTGTCGATGTATATGCTAGGTTTTTTGGGCTTAACTGATGCATTTTGTTGGTTTTACTTCCATGTATTGACTCACTTATTTTGGGATAAAAATAGAAGCAGAATCTTTGGTGTTATTCTGATTTTCAAAATCTTAATGTTAATTTGATTTGGATAATAAGTGAATGGACAATTAGGCAGTTTATATGCTAAGCAGAGCCTCAAGACAAGTGAGCCCTGGCGTTATATCTTGTAGGGTTTATTGTATCCTTACAGCCCACAGAAAGTGGAATGATGGACAAAAGACTTTAATTTGGGTTCGATGTTTGGCACGTAATCTGGTCTCAACCTTCCTATTCTCTAATGCTATATAGTGGAATCAAAAATATTTTATGGCTCTATCTAGGTACACAAGTACAATACTTGGAGGAAACACAGTCGGTTTCACGATATGTACATTGGCTCTCTCTTTCCTGTTATGTATCCCTTATGAAGGAGAACATTAAATGTTCGATTAGATGGACTGATAAGAGAACAGCTTCCATGTTTGGTGTGGCAAAGCATTTACTTCCTCTTTTGGTTGCAAGAGGAAAAAAGGTTGTTGGTACGAACATTGTACTTGGCTTGTTGAATTAAAGGTGAGGGATATCATGTTTCTTCATTTCAGAAATGAGACTTTATTTTGGATGGTCTGATTGGAAAGATCGTATTCCCTACCAATTACCCTCTTGTACCCACAAGTACCATGGACTAAGTGATTTGAAGTTTGGTAGTTGCCTGGGAGGGCTATGATTAGAGAAGTTTTACTACGGGTTGCGATGTGTGTGTGTGTGTTGTTTTCTCTGCTGGTTTTTCCGTTTCTTTGTCATGTGTTTTAGTATTATCCAGCATATTGTGAATCATCAAACCTATCCAATCCATCAAAGTTAATCTTGGTTGGTGCCTGCTTGCTCTCCTCCAGTATAAAAAGACCACCCTGTAGTGGGCCGAAATATCCGAAGGTCCAAAGGAGTCAGAGGGGTAACCCTGTGGATCCATCGTTCAGTTATCTTAGTTCGTTTACAAGAAGGAAATCACCTTGACACGTCATTCCGCTCCGCCGCCGAGCGATAGATAGGCCAGGATGGACTCACCGAGCTCCTCTTGATCTACCGAGCGTGTGAGTTGGGGCTTCGTTCGGTAACACTTCATGTTACTCGGAAAGAACTCTCCTCTCTCTTGGTCTTCGTTCGTTCGGCGGAAGAAGGTAACGTTCGGTGAGATGTTCGTTCGGGAGGCTTCTCATATGTGGATGTTGTAGAACGTTCCAGAACCTTCCGGTGATAAGCACAATTGTCGGTTTGATAATTGATGGGACGTCCCTGCACGATGTGACATCTCTGACATTGACAAACGCGGCTCTGCTCTCCCCAAGGGCGGCGTTCATTAAATGCTCTTGACACGTGACGTCATTCGAGCGTAGCAACGCTCGTGCAGTACACTCCCATCTTGTTTAGCACTCCACATCCTTGCCTATAAATAGCAGAGTCCCTCTTCTAGGTTCTAGGGCAAGGGTCAGATAATTTCTCTCTCCTAACTCATTTCATACTAAACTTCTTCTTCTTCCTCCATATCCTGATTAGATCGCAGAGCTTCTACGCGGAGGAACACCCCCCTCCGGTTTGCAGGTACACGGCGCTCCACTCCACGCTTCCACGGTTCAACGACAAGAAGGGAGAAAGGGTCAAGTGGTCCAAGGATAAATCAGCCCCCCACGCACCCCAAAAAAGCTAGTACAATATAATCTGTGTCTTTCACGGGGCTTGGTGATAAGATACTTGAGCAACTTGCATTGGTCGTAGACTCGTAGACTATTTATGCTTTCTTTACACTGCTTGGTTTTTTATTGCCTTCAAAATTTTCCTCTGATGAGTGTGGGCTACCCGCCCGAAAAATATGCGTTTTTGATTTGAAAAATTGAAATTGAGGAGTCGCCACCCGGATTTAAGGTTTGCCACCCGAGAAACCATTTTTTGATTTGAAAATGATTGATTTGAATTGAAAACCAGAGATCATTTGAGGGTTCGGAAGCCACGTTACGAGAGGGGAAGGGTTTTACGGCACCCCCCTCGCCCGACGCGTTGTCGGTCTCTACTCAATGTTTGTGGGATTTTATAAAAAGTATTTTGTTTCATTAAGACATTTAGCACATATTCACAGATATATCAGGTAAGAGGTGTATGCTGGTGCTTGTGTACATGCCAAGGTGGATCAAAATTGTAAGAAGAACAGAAAAAAAAAAATCAGAACTTGTTACTGACTTCACTCTCGAGCGCTCGAGAGCACTCTCGAGCGCTTGGGAGTGCTACTGGTCAATCCTGCAAACTTTGT
>JAOTQK010000019.1:26178412-26190976 GCA_025642025.1 Rhododendron ferrugineum
CCCTCCGGAACATCCTTAACTCACGATTATTACTCCAAATCCTTTCCGAATGCTCCGTAAGCCCTGAAACACCACAAACCAATTTAATCTCGTTAAATAACACTAGATAGGACCGATAAAGCCTAAGTTAATGGGAATAAACGGGTGCTTTTCAGCACCTATTAGAAACCACCACCGATTGTGGATCCTAAGTGCGTTCATTGCAGTAATATGAATTTTTCAACTTGTGAATCCCACCGATAGGTACATCGAAAATTATATTTGTATGATTTATAAATAGACAGTCATATAGACAGTTTAACTAAACTTATTGATAGTCCATTTTAAATTTAAACTCATTTATGTTATAGAGTTTATATCATCCATTACGTAATCCTCTATCCTCGATTCAGAGGCGCTCGCCCTTGATTTCCTACGACCGACCGGTTAGGTAGAATCCCAAGTTAAGGTTGTGAATATCGTTCACAGGCTAGTACGTGCCGTCTTTTCATACCGCCTTTTCATAAAACCGGCACCTTACCCCTCTAATTTTGTTCCGGTTCAAATATTAGTCCGTATTGTTGGCCATAAATAATTATTTTGTACTAGATAACTGCTACTCCTATTACAGTACTATTTTTATTATATTTTGTGAATGGTCCGGTAGGAGTAGAACGCACTGAATATTCAAGGAAGAGCAAATGAGAAATCGAACAGTAACCGACTCTGGTCGAATGGACAACAAACCCAGGTACTCTGCATGCATTTTACACACACACACACTCTCTCTCTCTCTCTCTCTCTCTCTCTCTCTCTCTCTCTCTCTCTCTCCTCACTGACTGGAAATGGGACAGGGTTTGCCCCATATTCCCCCTGAGCTCATCTTCAACATACTCTTAAGGCTACCCGTCAAGTCTCTGTGCCGTTTCAAATCGGTTTCCAAGCCATGGCTCGCTCTTATCACCGACCGCCAATTCGTCAAATCTCACCTCAATCACCAATCAACCAAAGACAACAAAACCCAGAAGCTAATACTGGCCTGTCGATTTTCTCGCAATGTCTACTCCCTTGATTTCCAGGCACCTGACCCCGCCATAACCGAGCTCCAATTACCCTATAAGCCTATCGTTACAATTCTGGGTTCACTTAATGGTATCTTACTTATACACACTGGTAGAACCTTACGGCTGTGGAACCCATCAATTAGAATGTTCCAGAAATTTACACCACCTGATTTCCCAAGTGGGTCTACAATCCATTGGCTTAGTTATGATTCTGCTAGTGATGATTTCAAGGTGGTTATGGCTATTAGGCCTTCAAGAAAAAATGCCAAGGCAGTTGTTCATGTATTTTCTGCTAGACTTAGTTCATGGAATAGGATTGGAGACTTCGGTTACCAGATCCATGGTTGGACGTCGGGTACTGTTTTGAATGGGGCACCACATTCGGTTGTAGAACGACTGGGTGCGGGGATGGGTGCTGTGATTGTTTATTTTGATGCTACTGAAGAGGAATTCAAGGAGGTTCCCTCTCCTGATTGTGAAGGTGCGAATATACTTGTTAATTCGAGCGATGTTGGTTTGGGGGTTTTGGGTGGATCGCTTTGTGTGGTTAAGAGGCATTACGAGAGTCATGCCGATGTTTGGGTGATGAAGGAGTATGGGGTGAAGGAATCTTGGACCAAGTTGTTTGTTGTACCAATTGAATCAGGAGAGTTCTATTCCTACAGCTGTATGCCGTTGTGTTATGCAAATGATGGAGAGGTTGTAATGGTGTTGGATTCGAAGAAGTTAGTCAGCTACAATCCGGAAGAAAATAGTTATCAGAAGATTTCGATTGCTGAGGTTCGCCCTGAGTTTGATGTGGCTTTATATGTGGAGAGTCTTGCTTCACCTCATGGTGGGAATGAGATGAAAGGGCAACCCTAATCATGTGGAAATGGAAGTGAAAGAGGTAATTCAAATGGTTCAATCTGATGTTTTCCTTGTTCTTTCTCTTTGCATGTGTTTTTGGTACTTCTGTGTTTGTGTCTAAGTCCAGTACTTTGTATTCAATTAACAATAAATATCGTGGTTATTACATTTGAGTACTAAAGAAAAATTAGATTAATTGTCTAAATTTGATTTTGATTTGGAGTAGAGGTGTTTGTTGAAATGATACAACCAACTTTCCGAATGGGGTATTTCTAAATAAGGTTTGTGGGTTTTGAGTGGATCCTTCCACGTTGTTTGTCATGTAGTATACATTGTTGAGCTGTTGGAATTGGAAAGATGTGGCATGATAGAATTGTGGGCTAGATTGTTCGTCGTCCCTTATGACGCATGGAGTCTGCAGTTCAAGACATGGACTCGTTTGTGTTTTACAAATGATAATGGAGGGATGATGGAGATAGATTGGAAGAGACTAGTGTATAATCTTCAAGGAAAACCTGTAGGTTGCTGTCCCGTCTTGGAAAAAAGTTCGACTGGCGAGTAACCATCATTTACGGATCTCCATCCGCATCAGTCCCTCGTTTATCCTTCCACAACTTGATAAGAGAAGTCAATTTTTGTTATCCTCGGTCTACTATTGCTCGTGCCTAACAATGACGAGCAAAGCATCAAACAGTTATCGCCGCTGCTAAATTGCTGGTATGCCCCAATTACCTTGTACTCATCAGACATTCTATCAAAACCAAGCCCTAAAATAAAGTACTGACTGTCGGTAAGGGAAATCAGAAATACAACACACAAGTTGGTGGGTTCCAGTAGATATGTTCCAAATAAAGATAGTCTATCCAAAATGCTAATAAAAACCAACCCATTACAGGAATACCATAGCCTCAGGATAGGAGTACTTGAAATCATTAGAGCAATCAATGACTGAGCAATCAGAGAATGTTTTGTGTGAAATCTTCCTATGATGGAGGAGAAATTAGCAGCAACCAACCCAAGATTATTTTGATAGATTAGAAGGGGTTGACAACCTACATTGTGCTTGATCACAGAAACCCAAATGAATTAGCACTCGGACAACAAGGATCAAAGTTCTCTAGCACATTGTTAATCATCGAACCCATCCAATCTATCGAAGTTAATCTTGGTTGGTGCCTGCTTGCTCTCCTCCAGTATAAAAAGACCACCCCCCAAAAGCTAGTACAATATAATCTCTGTCTTTCATGGGGTTGGTGATAAGGTACTTGAGCAACTTGCATCGGTCTTAGCTCTAGATTTTTTGGTCATATGTAAAGTCTTGTTGCTTTATTTTGTGGCTTTTTTCTGGGCATATAGGAGGTTGTTAGGTTGTGCCTGGATCTCTCTTTTGTAATGTTGGATCTTTTCCATGGTTTTTTAGTTGGTTTGCTTTATAAAATGGTTTAATTACCCACACAAAAAAAAAAAACTTACATCGGTCTTAGACTATTAATGCTTTCTTTAGTCTTTACACTGCTTGGTTCTTTTATTGCCTTCCAAAATTTTCTCTGATGAGTTTGCCACTGCAGCGTTGTCTCATCTGTTTTTCCGGTTTTAAGTGTAAGCGATGTTTTAGTCTGAAGTTAGAACTTACTCTGACTTGGTTGTGATCTTGTAGTCCAGAAGCAGTTTAGATTGGGTTGAATTCATCGGCAAAAAGGAATCCCAATCCAGATTTGTCGGCCATCCATGGATGACAGCAATATACATTCATAGCATCTGTTGGATTCTGCAAAGAAATGGGAGAATTCTTAGGCAGCAAGAAGAAGAGAGGAAGATCATCTAGATTAGCCGAACTTCGACACAGTATTTTCTTTTCTAATTTCTAATGCCCGTAATTCCAATCTATTGGCAACTTCGAATTGCTCTTGAACCTACTTTATCGTGTTAGTGAAAAATGTGAATCCTTGTCGTAATAGTGGTTGGTGGACCGATTTGGGTTGTTTCTAGCCCTTGATTCTGATATACAGCAGATTAGCCATGTTGTTCTCAGTATTCTTTTCCTGCAGGAAATGGTAAATTGCTATGAACGGTTAATTTTGCTACAAAATGCGACGCCGATGTTAATTTGATTCCCATATTTCTTTGTTCTTTCTGCATGGTCATCTCCAACATTGACTTTAAATTTGAGGATGTCAAATTTTTTTAAAAACTTGCGCGATAATTTGACATGTTAGACTTTGACATCTTCAATGTACCCACTCCCAATTAATATGTTAAATTTATTATTTTAAGAAGTTTTTGAATAAAATAATTGAAGAAATTTTTGACATCACATGTCAAATTTGACATTACAAGATGTCAAATGACACATAAGCATTGACATTTGGGTTGGAATTTCTTCACATGTCAATTCTTCCACTTGGCATGCCATTTGACATCCTTGGTTGGAGATGCCGGGGATGGTGTTGTGCGGGTGGTGCATAACACAGTGCTATGCACCATCTGAGACATCCGTTCAGCGATCCAACGGTCCAAATCTCATCTCGGTACTATCATATTTTTTTCTTAGTGGTATAATATGGGTTTCACACTTGGAGTAACATAAATTGTATTATATTCTAAACTATTGGGATGTTAGTGGACGGTGAGATGGATTCTATAGAATTAGTCGAAGTGCGTACAAATTAGTCCAGACACCTAATTCATTGTTTTAACTATCAGGATGTTCTTGCATTAGTATTCTACATTGCCATAAAAGTACTATCGATTATGGAAAATTAAAGTAGGTAGTTTTGAAAAATGGTCAAAGCAACAAACACACAACGCGTGAAGAACAATCAAGAAAAGAAACAGAAAATGCATGACACAAAATTTTTTACATGGTTCCTAAAATTGTATAGTTACGTACATTCACATAGCTCACGCTAGCTTTTACCATGTATCAAATAAAGAATGAAATAGGTACAAGTTACATAAACTGCATATAGCAAGTATTTGTGATGAGTATAAATTCTTTGCACCTAAGGTAGAAACCACCACCGATTGTGGGTCGTAAGTGCATTCATTACAGTAATATGAATTTTTCAGCTTGTGGATCCCACCGTTAGATACATCAAAAATTATATTATGGTTTATAAATAGACAGTCACAGACACTTTAGCTAAACTTATTGACGGTCCATTTTAAATTAAACTCATTTATGTTATAGAGTTTACATCATCCGTTATGTAATCCCCTATCCTTGATTCGGGATTCGGAGGCCCTCGCCCCTAATTTCCTGTGGCCTGACCGGTTAGGTAGAATCTCAAGTTAAGGTTGTGAATACCGTTCACAAGCCAGTACATACCGTCTTTTCATAAAACCGGCACCTAACCCCTCTAATTTTGTTCTGGTTCGAATATTAGTCCGTATCGTTGGCCATAAATAATTCTTTTGTTCTAGATAGTTAACTACTACTCCTATTACAGTACTATTTTTTTTAGTATGTAGTATATTTTGTGAATGTTCCAGTAGGAGTAGAACGCACTGAATGTTCAACGAAGAGCAAATGAGAAATCGAACAGTTGGGGGTATGTCGAATAAAGTGAGGTGCCATTAGAAATTTAAACCGACTCTGAATGGACAACAAACCCAGGTACTCTGCATGCATTTTACTCTCTCTCTCTCTCTCTCTCCCCTCACTGACTGGAAATGGGACGGGGTTTGCTCCATATTCCCTCTGAGCTCATCTTCAACATACTCTCAAGGCTACCCGTCAAGTCTCTGTGCCGTTTCAAATCGGTTTCCAAGCCATGGCTCGCTCTTATCACCGACCGCCAATTCGTCAAATCTCACCTCAATCACCAATCTACCAAAGACAACAAATCCCAGCAGCTAATACTGGCATGTCGATTTTCTCGCAATGTCTACTCCCTTGATTTCCAGGTACCTGACCCCGCCATAACCGAGCTCCAATTACCCTATAAGCCCATCGTTACAATTCTGGGTTCACTTAATGGTATCTTACTTATGCGCAATGGTAGAACCTTACGGCTGTGGAACCCATCAATTAGAATGTTCCAGAAATTTAAACCACCTGATTTCCCAAGTGGGTCGACAGTCTATGGGCTTAGTTATGATTCTGCTAGTGATGATTTCAAGGTGGTTATGGCTATCAGGCCTTCAAGAAAAAATGCCGAGGCAGTTGTTCATGTGTTTTCTGCTAGACTTAGTTCATGGAATAGGATTGGAGACTTTGGTTACCAGATCCATGGTTTGACGTCGGGTACTGTTTTGAATGGGGCACCACATTCAGTTGTAGAACGACTGGGTGTGGGGATGGGTGCTGTGATTGTTTATTTTGATGCTACTGAGGAGAAATTCAAGGAGGTTCCCTCACCTGATTGTGAGGGTGCGAATATACTTGTTAGTTGGTCCTGTGTTGGTTTGGGGGTTTTGGGTGGATCGCTTTGTGTGGTTAAGAGGCATTACGAGGGTCATGCCGATGTTTGGGTGTTGAAGGAATATGGGGTGAAGGAATCTTGGACCAAGTTGTTTGTTGTACCAATTGAATCAGGAGAGTTCTATTCCTACAGCTGTATGCCGTTGTGTTATGCAAATGATGGAGAGGTTGTAATGGTGTTGGATTCGAAGAAGTTAGTCAGCTACAATCCGGAAGAAAATAGTTATCAGACGATTTCGATTGCTGAGGTTCGCCCTAAGTTTGATGTGGCTTTATATGTGGAGAGTCTTGCTTCACCTCATGGTGGGAATGAGATGAACGGGCAACCCTAATCATGTGGAAATGGAAGTGAAAGAGGTAATTCAAATGGTTCGATCTGATGTCTTCCTTGTTCTTTCTCGTTGCATATGTGTTTCTGGTACTTTTTTTATGTGTCTAAGTCCAGTACTTTATATTCAATTAACAATAAATCTCGTGGTTATTACATTTGAGTACTGAAGAAAAATTAGATTCATTGTCTAAATTTGATATTGATTTGGAGTAGAGGTTTTTGTTGAAAACTTGAAATGATACAACCAACTTTCCTAATGGGGTATTTCAAAATAAGGTTTGGGGATTTTGAGTGGATCCTTCCACGTTGTTTGTCATGTAGTATACATTGTTGAGGTGTTGGGATTGGAAAGATGTGGCATGATAGAATTGTGAGCTAGATTGTTTGTCGTCCCTTATGACGCAGGGAGTCTGCAGTTTAGGACATGAACGTGTTTGTGTTTTAGAAATGATGATGGAGATAGATAGGAAGAGACTAGTGTATAATCTTCAAGGAAAAACCCGTAGGTTTCTATCCCATCTTCCTCGGGATGTAAGAAAGTTCGTGGGAGACACCGCAAAGTAGGCAGGGTTTTCAGTTCAACGAAAATTGGATTATGTGGTGGTGTACGTTAGAGTCTAGCCTCCCCTAATATTGCCTCAAAAGGGTGCAGGTTAATCATGATGGATTTGCTCGTTTTACATGGAGGATAGACAATGATTTTTTGAGCTTGAAATTATAAGCAAACATTTTTGTGCTATTCTGATATTGGAAAGTCCATTGGACTTTGAGTATAAGTGGATAACCAATTAGTCAGCTTATGTCTTAAGTTTTGTCAGTCAGCGATATCTTCCTATAACTTATAGCATCATCAGGACGAATGAGTTCATTGTAGTATCTTGTACTGCTCAGCGTATGTGTTTTTTGATCAGCCGGAATGTACTGCTCAGCGTATGTTTACAGCCCATATAACTTGGACGAATTGAAAAAAGGAGTTAATTAAGGTTCTAAACTTCATATAATCTGGTCTCAGGCTGCCTATTGACAAGCAATGTAAATTTTGTAGATCTTTTCATGCATTATCATTGTAAAACAGTATCTCTTAGCTTATATTCTATCTGCACAAGTACAGAACACTTGGAGGAAACACATAAATATTGGTGTTCAGTTTCTCGTTTTGTTCATTTAGCTCTCTTTCTTCCTGTTTTATTCATTTTTTGTGAATCTACGACACTTGGTTGTGAGATTTCTCCTCTACAAAGTCAAATATTTCTAATATGTAGTATCAAGGGTGAGTCCAGCATTTTTCAAGCAGACAGACTGATGAAATAACACAAGTCCATGTCTAGTGTTGCAAAGAGAGTATCCTTTTTTTGGAAAAAATTCTGTATCGGCTATTGCATGTTTGTATTATTGTTGATGGGGAATCACATTTCCTTACTGCAATTCAACACTGCAATTCAACATCATTTATAATGTTCTGTTCCAGAAAGACACTCCCTATTAATTATTCTCATGTATCAACAACTACTGGACTAATCCGAGTGAAGTTTGGTAGTTTCATGTATGGGCAATGTGGTTCGGTACTAGGGTATGTGTTATTTTGTCTCTTAATTTGTGGTTTCAGTTACCAATATTGATGTTAAGGAGAACGAGGATCCTTGTCTATGTTAGTGAAGGGAATCCGAGTGTAATTCATTTGCTTTTCTGTGATCAAGCACAATGTAGGTTGTCAAACCCTTCTAATCTATCAAAATAATCTTGGGTTGGTTGCTGCTAATTTCTCCTCCATCATAGGAAGAATTCACACAACATTCTCTGATTGCTCTGTCATTGATCGCTCTAATGATTTCAAGTGCTCCTATCACGAGGCTATGGTATTCCTGTAATGAGTTGGTTTTTATTAGCATTTTGGACGAGACTATCTTTTTTTGGAACCCAACAACTTGCGCGTTGTATTTCTGATTTCCCTTACCGCCAATCTGTACTTTCCTTAAGGGCTTGGTTCTGATAGAATGTCCGATGAGTACAAGGTGAGTGGGGCATACCAGAAATTTAGCAGCGGCGATGACTGGTGTGGATGGAGATCTGTAAATGATGGTTAATCGCCAGTCGAACGTTGTTCCCGTGATTGTTTAATTCGATTTTGCAGCAGAGGTGATTGTTGAAAAGACACAACCAAGTCATTATTGGGAATCTGGTATTTTGCCGTACTGTTTGGAGGTTTTGAGTGGATCCCTTTGTGTTTTTTCCCGTAGAGAAGACAATGTTGAGGTTTTGGGGTTGAAGAAGTGTGGCGTGATAGAATCGTGGTCTAGATTGTTTGTCATTCCTTATGACACGTGGAGTGTGCAATTTAAGAGGTTGACTCCTTTGTGTTCTGCAAAGGATGGTGAAGTGATGATGGAGATAGATAGAAATAGATTTGTGGTGTGAAGAAAAAAACACATGGTTTGCTGTCCCATCTTCCTCAGGAGGACAAAGAAGATTGTCGGGAGACACCGCGAAGTAAGCGGGGTTTAAAGTTGAATGGAAGTGGGTTCAAAGTGGTGGTGTATGTTGAGAGTCTAGCCTCCCCTAATAGCGCCTCTAAGTCAATCGTGAATCCTTGGTCAACGGGTAAGTGAGAGCATGTTATGTCATCTTCAGTCATTTGTCGATGCATATGTTAGGTTTTTTGAGCTTAACTGATGCATTTGGTTGGTTTTACTTCCATGTATTGACTCACACTTATTTTGAGATAAAAATAGATGCAGAATCTTTGGTGTTATTCTGATTCTCAAAATGTTAATTTGATTTGGATAATAAGTGAATAACCAATTCGGCATCTTATATGTTAAGCAGAGCGTCAAGACATTTGAGCCCTGGCCTTATATCTTGTAGAGTTTATTGTATCCTTACGGCCCACAGAAAGTGGATTGATGGACAAAAGACTTTAATTTGGGTTCTATGTTGGCACATAATCTGGTCTCAGCCTTCCTATTCTCTATAGCTACATAGTGGAATCAAAAATATTTTATGGCTCTATCTAGGTATACAAAGAAAAGGCTTATCCCCAAGAGATACTCTCCCAGAGGATAAACCTTTGGGAGAGTATCCCCTGGTTTTGCTGCATGCAGTGGCCCCACATACCGTGCAGCGGTTAAATCTAGAGTATGCAGCTGCCAGGAATCGAACCTTAGTTCCCAGCCTTGGTATGTTTCAACCTCAACTGAGCGGCCCCATCCTTGACCAACTGCACTACACCCCTGGGGGCAATCTATCTAGGTATACAAGTACACAATATTTGGAGGAAACACAATCAGTTTCAAGATATGTACATTGGCTCTCTCTTCCCCTGTTATGTTTGATTTATGCGAGTCTGTGACACTTGGTTATGGTAATCGTATCCCTTAGAGAAGATTTCCGATATGTAGTATCGCGGTGAGTCCAGAAATGTTCGGTTAGATGGACTGATAAGATAACAGCTCCCATGTTTGGTGTGGCAAAGCATTTACTTCCTCTTTTAGTTGCAAGTGGAAAAAAGGTTGTTGGTACGAACATTGTACTCAGCTTGTTGAATTAAAGGCGAGGGGTATCATGTTTCTTCATTTCAGAAATGAGACTTTATTTTGGATGGTCCGATTGGAAAGATTGTATTCCTTACCAACTACCCTCTTGTATCCACAACCACGAGTACCATGGACTAGGTGATTTGAAGTTTGGTAGTTGCCTGGCAGGGCTATGATTAGAGAACTTTTACTACAGGTTGCGGTGTGTGTGTTGTTTTCTCTGTTTGTTTTTCCGTTTCTTTGTCATGTGTTCTAGCGTTCTCCAACACATTGTTAATCATCAAACCCATCCAATCTATCAAAGTTAATCTTGGTTGGTGCCTGCTTGCTCTCCTCCAGTATAAAAAGACCACCCCAAAAAAGCTAGTACAATATAATCTGTCTTTCATGGGGCTCGGTGATAAGATACTTGGGCGACTTGCATCAGTCTTAGACTATTTATGCTTTCTTTACACTGCTTGCTTCTTTTATTGCCTTCCAAATTTTTCTCTGATGAGTTGTGTTCCATTGGTCATTGTCGCATGATAAATGCCCACTGCAGCGTTGTCTTATCTGTTTTTCCGGTTTTAAGTGTAAGCGATGTTTTAGCCTGAAGTTAGAACTTACTCTGACTTGGTTGTGGTCTTGTAGTCCAGAAGCAATTTAGTTTGGGGTGAATTCATCGGCACAAAGGAATCCCAATCCAGATTTGTCGGCCATCCATGGATGACAGCAATCAATATACATTCATGGCATCTGTCGGATACTGCAAAGAAATGGGATATTTCTAAGGCAGCAAGAAGAACAGAGGAAGATCATCTAGATTAGGCCAACTTTAGACAGTATTTTCTTTTCTAATTTCTAATGCCCGTAATTCTAGTCTATTGGTATCTTCAAATTGCTCTTGAACCTACTTATCTAGTTAGTGAAAAATGTTGAATCGTTGTCGTAATAGTGGTTGGTGGACCGATTCGGGTTGTTTCTAGCCCTTAATTCTGATATATTAGCAGCAGATTAGCCATGTTGTTCCCAGTATTCTTTTCCTGCAGGAAATGGTAAATTGCTATGAACAGATTAGCCATGGGTTCATTTTGCTACAAAATGCGAAGCCGATATAATTGCTCTCTATAAAGGGTTAATTTGATTCCCATATTTCTCTGTTCTTTCTACCTGGTCTAAGAGCATCTCTCCAACATGTTTCATATTCATAATGGGAGACACCGCATTGAACTCGGTAGGTTGTAAGCATCATATTACCTCATTAATGAATTTCTAATGTGTTCCCAAAAAAAAAAAAAAACATCTCCAACATTGACTTCAAATTTGAGGATGTCAAATTTTTTTTGAAAGCTTACGTCATGTTAGAGTTTGACATCTTCAATATAACCACTCCTAACCAACATGTTAAATTTTTTATTTTACTAGGAATTTTTTGAATAAAGTAATTGAAGAAATTTTTTGACATCTCATGTCAAATTTGACATGAGAGAGGGAATATCAAATGACACGCAAACATTTGAACAATGGATTGGAATAACTTCACATGTTAATTCTTCCACTTGGCATGCCATGTCAGATTTGACATCCTTGGTTGGAGATGTCGGGGGATGGTGTTGTGCGGTTGGTGCACAGCACAGTGCTGTGGAACATCTGAGCCGTCCGTTCGACGATCCAAAGGTCTAGATCTTATCTCAGCACCGCGTAGCATCAAAATCGTTCATTATCGAGATGAAATCTGAACCGTTTGATCGCCGAATGGACCGATCAAATGGTGCACATCACGCGTTTTAAGTTTTAACTGCTCTCAAGATGTTCTTTACTGTTGTTCAAGGCAAGGGAAGTTAATGTCGTATAAATGGTCATGTCATATTAATGAAAAGAACTGTGCTATTCACACAGATAAATTGGTACAGATTGTGTATAGATTTTTGCGTGGGACCTTCTACGGATTCCACACAAACAATTCGAACTATTCATTAAATGCAAAACATTTTTTTAAGGGCTCTCACAAAAAATCAGCTCAATTTGATACTTATAGATGCTCGATCCAATCCTCAAAATTTTCATTTGGTTTTCAGAATAATAAAATGTTAGATAATTGGATCAAAGACCTATAGGTATCGGATTAGGCTGATTTTTTGCGAGAGCACTTGAAAAAATATTTTACATTTAAGACCCGTAGCGGACCCCACACAAATATCTGTGCGGGATCTGTGTACAGAAAGTCTGTGTCAACAGACTTATTGTAATAAATAAATAAAAAACACATACAGGCGTCACTCATTTGTTTTCTGTTTTTTCGGTGGACGGTGAAATTAATTGAACTGCACATAAAAGTAGGGGTGAGCATGGTCCGGATTGGTTCGGTTTTATAGTAAACCAAGAACCAAACCAATACTTACGGATTAT
>JAOTQK010000019.1:26207467-26219748 GCA_025642025.1 Rhododendron ferrugineum
CCCCCCCCCCCCCCCCCCCCCCCCCCAACCCAAAAGTACTACACCATAACATTAAAGAAGTAATCTTGGGTTGGTGGCTGCTAAATTCTCTTCGGTTCTATGTTTCTCATGGAACTCCATGAACAAAATCTTGAGCTACTTTCATGTGTTTTAGACAGTTTATGCTTTGTTCACACTGCTTGGTATTTTAGTTGCTTTATTTGCTCTTCAGCTTGATATTATTCCTTCATTTAGTGTTGTATGAAGTATGCAATATAATCTCTCTCTCTCTCTCTCTCTCTCTCTCTCCTGTGAGCAAGCACAATGTAGGTTGTCAAACCATTCTCATCTATCACAATAGTCGTGGGTTGGTTGCTCTGCTAATTTCTCGTCCATCATAGGAAGAATTTACACAAAACATTCTCTGGTTGCTCTGTCATTGATCACTCTAATGATTTCAAGTACTCCTATCACAAGGCTATGGTATTCCTGTGAGCAAGCACAATGTAGGTTGTCAAACCCTTCTCTTCTATCACAATAGTTGTGGGTTGGTTGCTGCTAATTTCTCGTCCATCATAGGAAGAATTTACACAAAACATTCTCTGGTTGCTCTGTCATTGATCACTCTAATGATTTCAAGTACTCCTATCACAAGGCTATGGTATTCCTGTAATGGGTTGGTTTTTATTAGCATTTTGGATAAGACTATCTTTGTTTGGAACCCATCTACTGGAACCCACCAACTTGCGCGTTGTATTTATGGTTTCCCTTACCGTCAACTCAGTGCTTTCTTTTTGAGCTTGGTTTTGATAGAATGTCCGATGAGTACAAGGTGATTGGGGCATACCAGAAATTTAGCAGCGGCGATAACTGTTTGATCAATAACAGACCAAGGATAACAAAAATTGATTTCTTTTATCAAGTTGTGGAAGGATAAACCAGGGACTGATGTGGATGGAGATCTGTAATGGATGGTTACTCGCCAGTCGAACGTTGTCCTGTGTTTGTTTAATTCGATTTTGCAGCAGAGGTGATTGTTGAAAAGACACAACCAAGTCGAATCTGGTATTTTGCCATACTGTTTGGAGGTTTTGAGTGGATCCCTTTGTGTTTTTTGCCATAGAGAAGACAATGTTGAGGTGTTGGGGTTGAAGAATTGTGGTGTGATAGAATCGTGGGCTAGATTGTTTGTCATTCCTTATGACATGGGGAGTGTGCAGTTTAAGAGGTTGACACCTTTGTGTTCTACGAAGGATGGTAGTGACGAAGGAGATAGATAGAAATAGATTTGTGTTGTGAAGAAAAAACACATGGGTTGCTGTCCCATCTTCCTCGGGACAAAGTAGATTGTCGGGACTCGGGAGACACTGCGAAGTAAGCAGGGTTTAAGGTTGAATGGAAGTGGGTTCAAAGTGCTGGTGTTTGTCGAGAGTCTGGCCTCTAAGTCAATGTGAATCTTTGGTCAATAGGTAAGTGAGAGCATGTTGTGTCATTTCCCCCTTCTTTCTCATTCATTCGTTGATGCATATGCTAGGTTTTTTGGGCTTAAGTGATGGATTTTGTTGGTTTTACTTGTATTGACTCACACTTATTTTGAGATCAAAATTAGAAGCAAATCTTTGGTGTTATTCTGATCCTCAAAATGTTAATTTGATTTGGATAATAAGTGAATGGACAATTAGGCAGCTTATATGTTAAGCGTTCAACTTAGCTAAGTGAGTAGTCTGTCATCTTTCCTACTAGTGAGCCCTGGCATTATATCTTGTAGGGTTTATTGTATCCTTACAGCCCACAGAAATTGGATTGATGGACAAAAGACTTTAATTTGGGTTTTATGTTTGGCACATAATCTGGTCTCAGCCTTCCTATTCTCCGAGCTACATAGTGGAATAAAAAATATTTTATGGCTCTATCTAGGTATACAAGTACACAATACTTGGAGGAAACACAGTTGGTTTCAAGATATGTACATTGGCCCTCTCTTTCCCTGTTATGTTTGATTTATGCAAGTCTGTGACACTTGGTTACGGTGATCGTATCCCTTATGAAGGAGAAGATTTCTGACACATAGTATCACAGTGAGTCCAGAAATGTTCGATTTGATGGACTCATAAGATAACACCTTCCATGTTTGGTGTGGCAATGCATTTATTTTCTCTTTTGGTTGCAAGCGGAAAAAAGGTTTTTGGTACAAACATTGCACTCGGCTTGTGTTGGATTAAAGGCGAGGGCTTTCACGTTTCTTCATTTCAGAAATGAGACATTATTTACGATGGTCTGATTGGAAAAATTGTATTCCCTACCAATTACAGGCTTGTATCCACAAGTACTTATGTGATTTGAATTTAGGTAGTTGCCTGAAAGGGCTATGATCAGAGAAATTTTGCTGCGGGTTGCGATGTGTGTTGTTTTTATCCGTTTGTTTTTCAGTTACGCTTACTTGTATTATAGGAGAAAGATGGTCCTTGTCTTTGTCAGGGAAGGGTATCAAAGTGCTACTTCATGTGTTCTAGTGTTATCCAGCGCATTGCGATTCATCAAACCCATCCAATCGATGAAAATTAACCTTGGTTGGTGCCAGCTTGCTCTCCCCCAGTACAAAAAGACCACCCAAAAAGAACTACATTATAATCTCTTTCTTTGATGGGGCTTGGTGATCAGATTCTTGACCAACTTGCATCTGTTTTAGACTATTTATGCTTTCGTGACACTGCTTGGTTCTTTTATTGCCTTCAAAATTTCCTCTGATGGGTTGATTTCCTTCATGTATTGTTGCATGATAGATATGCAATGCAACTTTTGTCTTCTCTGCTTTTCCGGTTTTGAGTTTAGCCTAAAGTTTGAACTTGTTCTTATGTGGTTGCGATCTTGTAGTCCAGCGGCAACTTAGATTGGGGTGAATCCATTGGCAAAGGAATCCCAATCAAAAATTGGTGGGCATGGATGACAACACCAGTTGGAGAGTATTTTCCTCAGAGAAATGGGAGATTTCGATGGCAGCAGAAACAAGTGAGGAAAACCATCTAGAGTAGGCTAACTTAGACACGTATTTTCTTTTCTAATTTCTCATGCCCGTAATTCTGGTCTGTTGGTATCTTCGTATTGCTCTCAAATCTACTTATCCTGTTAGTAAAGATGTTGTATCTTTCTAGTAACAGTGATTGCGTAGTCATGTTGGTTCTAGCCCTAAACTATGATAGACAGCCGATTAGCCTTGTTGGTCCCCGTATTTTTGTTTTCTGCTCTATAAGCAGGGTTGAAGGAAATGGTAACTGGCTAGTAAAACAGGTAATTTGGCTGCAAATGTGATGTAATTGATCTCTAGATGGTTTAACTGCTATCTATATGTTCAGAACTGTTGTTTTTAGAAGGCGAGGCAAATTTTAATGTCATATGGTGAGCTTTATGAGACTCCAGATCAGTCGGTCCATTAGGCTCGATGCCAAAGTTATCAAAAACACACGGGCGTCCCTCAATTTTTTTTTTTTTTGATTTTTTGTTTTTTTGGGTGAAAATTGCCACTGGTATGTAAGGGTCAAGTAAAAGAGATGTTTTTCCTCCCTTGCACATTTGTTGAGTTCATCTTGAGAAAAAGAATACGCCTTCTTCATTTGAATTGTTTATCTCCTAATCCATACGAGAATTGACTCCATATTTATGTAGCTTTTATTTGTTCCAATTTTATACCATGCATGAAGAATAATCAAGAAAAGAAATAAAAAATGCAGAGATCTTTACATAGTTTCCAACTGTGTAGTCGAATACATGCACAACTCATGTTGGGATAGATTTTCTGATCCCACCCGCAACGGAAGAATGGGTCAGGATAAATTTTCCGATCTCACCAGCAACAGAAGCGTAAAAAAATTAAACGCGAACCAAAAGAGAGCACATAATATTTACGTGGTTCGGCTCAAATGCCTACTCCACAAAAGAAAGATATTCCACTATATAAAAATATAAGATTTACAATATGAGGTGAAAAACCGTCCTCGAGCTCTCAACACCATGGTACACCCTAGCACACATGCACCTCGGGACTAGCACAAGAAACTCTTCCACTGCCAATAACTCTCTAGATCCAAGCTCAACAAATGCTCTATAGGACTTGGAGAATTCCACCACTCCAAGCCAATTAATAACTCCACCGAACCATCCACACTTCCTATGTAAATTAATGCCATTAAACACACAACTAACCAGCATTTTCTTTCTTTTCTTTTTCCAACAGCTTTTTATATTTTCCCACTTAGCAAAAAAAAATAAAAAAACAACAACTCACACCAATTTCTACTTGTATCTAATGAAGTACAAGTTACGTCGATTGAGTATAACAAGCATTTATAACCAGGGAAGGATGTAAATGAGGACATGTGAAAACTAAAACAATCATTAATAATTTAGCATACATGCTTATTTATTTATACACACACACACACACACACACACACACACACATATATATATATATATATATATATATATCAAAAATAAAATGTAAAATTAATTCTATGCTTCAACTTTCAGACATGTTTATTTATTATTACAGATTTATAAATTGTTTTTTTATTTGAAACTTGTATCTCTTTATTTTTAAGTGTCGTGGAGAAATATCTTAAAAGAAAATAGTTAATAAAATCATCTCGATCATCCTAAAGACTTAGATATGGTTATCAATGTAATAGAGTAATTAATAAGATGCCTACACTAGGCTAAATTTCTGGATTCATCCATACTAGATCAAGGTTTACACCATCGATTATCATAATCTCTCAATCTACGTTTCAAGGGCGTTTTTCCCTAAACCTCCGCGACTTTACTGGGCAAGTAGAACTCCGAGTTGTTAGCGCGAAGTGCAAATTAAATCCAATCAAGCTCTACAAATTGAATTAGCGGATCAAAAAAAAAAAAAAAAGGCTTTACAAATTGAACCGGTTGCGATATGGGGACCGTCCATTTTTTCTTTTCTTTTTCTAGACACTTTCATGAAAATGTTTCATGTATCCTATGAATCCTGCGAAATAAATAAGGTGCCATTAGAATTCCCCGTTTTAAACATGCTCGGAAGGACACAGACAAACCCACGAACTCTTACAATTTTCCCTCCTCCTCCTCCTCTCTCTCCTCCCCCATCTCTGACTGGAAATGGAATGGGTTTTGCCCCATCTTCCTCATGAGCTCATCTTCAACATACTCTCAAGGCTACCCGTCAAGTCTCTATGCCGTTTCAAAAGGGTTTCCAAGCCATGGCTCGCTCTAATCACCGACCCCCACTTCATCAAATCTCACCTCAATCATCAATCCACGAAAGACAACAAAACCCAGAAGCTAATACTCGCCTTGGAGTCCTCTCGGACTCGTTTCTCTCCCCGTGTCTACTCCGTTGATTACCAAGCACCGGACCCTACCGTATTCGAGCTCGAACTACCCAATAGGCGGCCCGTGGTTAATTTTCTGGGTTCACTTAATGGTATCTTACTCATACGCACTGGTAAATACTTATGCCTATGGAACCCATCAATTAAAATGTTCCGGAAATTTGCACCACCTATGGAACTAGAAGGGGATGAGATGTATGGGCTTGGTTATGACTCTATTAGTGATGATTTCAAGGTTGTGACGGTTTTCCCTTTTGGTTATGCCGGTGGCGCCCCTAGTGTTGTTTATGTGTTTAGTTCTAAGCTAAGTTCATGGAAGAGTATTGGGTTTTTCGATTACTGTATCTGGCACGGTGGCTCGGGGATTGTTGTGAATGGGGCGCCGCATTGGATTGTACATCGCTTGGGTTCGGGGATGGGTTATGTGATTGTTTATTTTGATGCTACAGAGGAGAAATTCAAGGAAGTGCCCTCACCTGATTGTGAAGGTGAGGATATGCGTGATGATGAGAGGGTTCATCATTTGGTGGTTTTGGGTGGATGGCTTTGTATGGTTAAGTACCATCAAAAGAATCATGCCGATGTTTGGGTGATGAAGGAATATGGCGTGAAGGAATCCTGGACCAAGTTGTTTGTTCTACCAAATGAACCGGGGAAGTTTATGCCGTTGTGTTATGCAAGTGATGGAGAGGTTGTAATGGTGTTGGATTCGGAGAAGTTAGTCTCTTACAATCTGAAAGAATGTAGTTATAAGACGATTGATATTGCTCTATATAAACCATATCGCATGACGTTTGATGTGGCTTTGTATGTGGAGAGTCTTTGTTCACCTCATGGTGGGATGGGACACCCTAATCAGATGTGGAAATTGGAAAAGGAAGTGAGGTAATTCAAATGGTTCAATCTTCATATGTAGTTTGAAACTTTTGTATGTGTCTATGTGAGGTACTTTAGTATTTATATCCAATTAACAATAAATCTCGTAGTTAGAACATTTGACTGATTACTCAGGGAAGAATAGGTTGGTTGTTTATTATAAATGTTATTTGATTTTGGAGAAGAGGTGTTTGTCAAAATGGCTCAACCAGCTTACAACTCTGAGTCGGGTATTTCAAACTTTGGGTTTTGAGTGGATCCTTTCGTGTTGTTTGTGATATAGAATACAATACAATGTTGAAATGTTGGTTTTGAAAGGTACGGCGCGATAGAATCATGAGCTAGATCATTCACGGTTCCTTATGATGAGGGGAGCCTGCAGTTTAAGACCTTGGCGCCTTTGATAATTAAGTGATGACGGAGATACACAGGAATAGATTAGTGGCGTAAAATCTTACAGGGAAAACCGCGTGGATAGTTGTCCCATCTTCCTCAGGAGGTCAAAGAAACTTGGTGGAGATAGTGCAAAGTAGGCAGCGTTTGACATTGAATGACAATGGGTTTACTGTTGTGGTGTATGTTGAGAGTCTAGTGTTCCCTAACAGTGACTCTATGGGTACAGGCAATCGTGAATCTTTCATCTAGGGGTAAGTGAGAGCATTTCTCTTTTCTCTTTCAGTCTTTTGCCGATTTATATGCTAGATTTGTTGGCTTAAGTGATGGATGTGCTAATTTCACCTACATGGATTGACTATGACTTACTTAAGCAAGAAAAAGTTATTAGCTAACATTTAGTGCTTGTTTGATATGAAAATGAGCATTTGAGTTTGAGTATAAGTGAATGACCAATTCATTAGGTTATGTGTTATCTTGACTAAGTCACTGATATTTCCTCTTCCTCTTAAGTTATAGAGTCATGACAAGTGACATCGTTGCAGTATCTTTTAGTGCTTGTTGTATCATTTAAGTTCGACTAATTGGCAAAAGGAGTTAAAATTAGGTTCTATAATCTGGTCTCCGGCTTCCTATTTACAAGTAATTGGAAATCAGGTATATCCTTTAATGCAAAAGTTGTAAAACTGCATCTCTATTCTTGTATCTATCTGCAGTGCACAAGTACAGAGCACTCGGAGGAAACACATAAATACTGGTGTTCAGTCTCTCGATTCGTTCATCTAGCTCTCTTTTTTCATGTTTTATTCAATGTCTGCGAGTCTGTGACACTTGGTTGTGAGATTGTCTCCTCTATGAAGACGATGATTTACAATACATATATAGTATCAGGGGTGAGTCCCGCATTTTGTTCAAGCAGACAGACCGATTTTGTTGCATAGAGTGTATCCTCTTTTTAGACAAATTTTGTATTGGGCTATTGCACGTTTGAATTATAGATGAGGGGTAATCACATTTCACATTGGTATTCAGTTATAAGTTCTGATCCAGAAAGACAGATTCCCTACTAATTGTCCTCCTGTTTCAACAACTCATATGGAGTCATGGACTAATAGGAGTGAAGTTTGGTAGTTTCCTTGCATGTATGGGCTATATGATAAGAGATGTTTTAGCTCAGGTAACGTTGTTGCACGTGGGTATTTGTCTCTTTGTTTTTCAAGTACCATTTTTAATGTCATAGAAGAACTATGATCCTTGTCTGTGTCATGGAAGGATACCATAGAGCTACTTCATTTGGTTTTCCGTGATCAACCATGACGTAGTTTTCAAACCCTTCCAATCTATCAAATGTAACCTTGGGCCGGTGCTGCTAATTTCCCTTCCATTGTAGAAAGAATACCCCCCCAAAAGTAGTACAATACATGCTATGTTTCTCACGGAACTCGGTGATAAGAATCTTGAGTAACATTCATCCTTTTTAGATGATTTATGTTGTGCTAACACTGCTTGGTATTTTAGTTGCTTTATTTTCTCTTCAGCTTGATTCTATTCCTTTATTTAGTGTTGTATGAAGCATATGCAATGTAATTTCGGTCTCTCAATTTCTTTCCTTTTTGTTGTAGCCTTTTGTTTGATCTCATTCTTATATGCTTTTGATGTTGTAGTCCAGCAGCAACTTAAATTTGGGCCAATCATCTACACAAAGAGATCCCGAACCATAATTGGTGACCATAGCAATGGATGATCACAACCTGGTTTCATTTCCTCACTTGGACGAAATATTTTCTGTAAGGGGATAGGAGATTTTTATGTCACTTGTCAGGAACTAGAAGAGTGGGAGCGTAAGAGATCATCTATAATGTGCAAACTTGGACACATGTTACATTTTTTTCTAACTTTTCTGCCCATGATTCTGGTCTGTTGGTATCTTTGAACTACTCTTTTATCTTGATTAAATGTTCCCTGAATGACATACATTGAATCATTAGTCCGTCTACTCCCACCGCACGGTTTCACCGCTCTCAATTTCACCGTCCATCTCGGCAATCAATAGTCTGTGTTTTTTTTTATAAAATCCGGACCTTCCAAATACACTTTTGGACGGTGAGATTGAGTGCGGTGGGGGGAGTGGTGAAAAAGAGGGATGGACGTAGAGTTTTGGTTGAATCATTACCATAGTACTGATTGGTGCGCAATCTGGTAATCATTTGGCCTAAATTATGTTGGGAATGAAATTAGCCATGTTGTTCCTGTATATTTTTTCGAACTGTATTTGAAGCTGAGGGAAACAGTAAACTGCTAATAAACAGGAATACTCCGTATGGTTCATAATGTTTGTCCGGTTCGCTAAATGAAGACGTAAAAATAATAGTATAATTTTTGCAAGTAAAATTCAATTTTTTTTCCCAACAATTTATTAGATATCAATAAGTTCTTTTAATTTGTGAAAAAAATTTAAATTTTTCCTCAAAAGTCAAAAGAAACGCATTATTTTTTAGTCCTCGTTTCGTGGACCAGACAAATATCTTGGGAATAGGGTCTTTTTTTTTTGCCAAACCAGGCCTAGATATACTAGGGTCATGTATGACTACTATTTATACTGTTTTTTTCCTCGTTGAAGGTTTCCTGTAGAATTAAGAACCCTTCGCAAAATCTCTCTCTCTCTCTCTCTCTCTCTCACCCCGAAGAAAAACGACCGTGAACTCGTGAAGTGCACAGGGGTCTCCCGCGCTGTTTCTGCGCACACGCTTCCTAACGCCACCCCAAAGAAAACCCAGAAAACACTCTCCACTGACTAGTAAATGGAACGATGGGGTTTGCCCAATCTTCCAGACGAGATCGTCTACGACATACTCTCAAGACTACCTGTCAAGCCTCTGTGCCGTTTCAAGTCGGTTTCCAAGCCATGGCTCGCTCTGATCACCGACCCCCACTTCATCAAATCTCACCTCCATCAATCCACGAAAAGCAATACCAACCAGAAGCTGATCATCCCTCCTCAATACTTTCCTCTCAGTTTTGCATCTCTCCATGCCGTAGACTACCAAGCACCCGATCACACCGTAGCCGAGCTAAAAATGCCCTGTGAGTCTCATGTTGCTTTAATTTGGGGCTCATTCAATGGAGTCTTACTCTTAAATCTCGACGATGGTTTATTTTTATGGAACCCATCAGTTAGAATGTATCGGAAATTTTCACGACCTGAGTCTACCCGCTGTTTGAAAATGATGTATGCGCTTGGTTATGACTCTATTAATGATGATTTCAAGGTGGTTTCTGCTGTTTGCCCTCTAAGGAAGGCCCGTACGATTGTTCATGTGTTTAGTTCTAAACTAAGCTCATGGAAGAGCATTGGAGACTTTGGTTACTCTAGTTATATTCATGGACAGGGGAATGTTCTGGATGGGTCACCGCATTGGTTTGTGCGCGGCAACACCGATGTGTATTTCAATATTGTTTGTTTTGATGTTGTGGAAGAGAAATTGAAGGAGGTGCCCAAGCCTATGTATGAAGTTGAGGATTATCATTTTGTTTTGGGGGTTTTGGGTGGATGGCTATGCGTTGTTGACAAGCGTCTCGAGAGTCATTCCGATGTTTGGGTGATGAAGGAATACGGCGTGAAAGCATCTTGGACCAAGTTATTTGTTGTACCAAATGTGCCAAGTGAGTTCTTTTTCCATTACTTTGACCTGCTGTGTTTCACAAAGGATGGAGAGGTTGTAGTGAGGTTGAAGTTAGAGGAGTTAGCGAAGTTAGTGATCTACGATCCAAAACAAAAAACTTACAAGAGGATTGGGATGCCTCAAGATTGGAAGCGGTTTGATGTTACTGTATATGTGGAGAGTCTTGTTTCACCTCATGGCTGCAACAGCACTTGAAGGCACTGCTAATCTTTTCTTGTGGAGCTTGGTGTTCAGAATCTTGAGCAAATTGCTTCTGTTTTGGAGAACTTATGCTTTCTTCACACTGCTTGGTCTTTGAGAGCCTTCAATTTTTATTAATTGTGCTGTGTTTTATTCTTCATTTAGTGTTGTGGCCTGCAGGAAATTATGGAACATGTTTTGGCCTTTATTTTTAGGTTTTAACTATAACCGAGTATTTTAGCCTTAAGTTTACAATCACTCTTACATTTTTTTGATAACTCTGTATTTTTATTTCAGTCCAATGGACCAACTAATCCCGAGACTAGTAACCTTCGTTGATGACTACGGTAGCTTTGTTAGTAATGTTGATGAAAAAAGGCTATAACTGTACTAACTTTGTTTTCGGCGGATGAATATGTCACCTTTGATCGTGTTTTCAACGAAGAAAGTTCTTATTGTCATTTACGATGGAATTTTTCATCTGATTTGGACGATTTATGCATTCTTCCAACTGCTTGGTATTTTGTAGTTTCTTTAATCTCTCCTCAGCTGGGTTTTGTTCCTTCATTTAGTACTGCATTCGGATATGCAATATAATTTCGGAACGCTCTCATTCTTATATATACTTGTAATAGTATTGCAGTCCCGCAGCAACTTAGATTGGGTTGAATCATTGGCACAAAGGAATCCCGGACCAAAATTGGTGACCATTCAGCAATGGATGATAGCAATTTGGTTTCACTTCATCACTTGGACTTAATATTCTCCACAAAGAGGTGGGCGATTTTGAGGGCAGCAACTAGAAGAGAGGAAGATCATGTAGAATAGGCGAACTTGGACACATGATGCTCGTTTTCTAACTTTTCCGGCCATAGTTTTGGTCTTTTGGTATATCTTTGAACTACTATTTGAATCCAGATTATCGTTTCGTTAATGGCATACAACGAATCGGATAGCCACTTCTCTTTAGACAAATGACTGGTTGGCGTGTGATCTGGTAATGATTATGGCACTTGGGTGTCTTCCTATATGGTCTAATCTATGCGCTCTCTATGTGTTCTACCTTTCATGAGTGAAATGCTTAATCTCATGAAGAGCTTAATTAGATGATGTATGGGTAATTTGGTAATTTTATATACGTAAATAAAGACTAAAGAAAGTGCATGTGAATAAAATAGGAGTATGAAAATCATTTTTTTTCTTATTTAAAAGATAAGCCCAAAAAATTTCTCACTAAAATGTGTAGGACTAACTCCTTATAAACAGATCCGGGGACTGTGATGTACACAGCGTGCTTCACAGCAAAACGACATTTTGTTGCTGTGCTGGTAAAAATGTTTCAGCCAACAAGGGCTTCGTTTGGCTGCCCAAATTTCTGTAATTTCACATTATACCCACAAAACAGAGTATTCCAAATTGCAAAGTGCACTAGGCAACAAATCAAACCCATACAATTTCAAATGTAGCGTCTAAAATTTGTCCCAATCTTCTCTGTATACCAAATGTAATCACTGGGCACAAATCAAAACAGAGTATTTGGATTTGGATGACGATATGAGCATCCGACACTGGAAATTGGTTGTTAAGAGACAAAACTAGCAGGCTCAGCCACAGCTTCGCAAAGATTAAAATTAAATGACATGCAAGCCTCCAAATTCCTCTGCTTTGGGATCTCTCTGTTCTAGATGTTGGATTCACTCAACAAAGTCAAAAAAGTAAAAGAGCTTATCGTATAGATGGACAATGAATATTCTCTCTAAAAGTCATTTGAATGTAGTCATTGGCGAGAGCA
>JAOTQK010000019.1:26233696-26250793 GCA_025642025.1 Rhododendron ferrugineum
GGTTGGTGAACTATGTTTATGGAACCCATCAGCCAAAATGTACCAGAAATTCTCACCACCGGAGGGTGAAAATGGGTATGTAAAGTATGGGCTTTGTCATGACTCCGTTAGTGATGATTTCAAGGTTGTTAGAGTTAATTCACGTTTAAGTGATGGCCGTTCTGCTGTCCATATGTTTACTTCTAAACTGAGTTTGTGGAAGAGGATTGGAGACTTTGGTTATTTCATCCTTAGAGCTTTGCCGGGGGCAGTTCTGAATGGGGCACCGCATTGGTTTGCCGGTGGTGACACGGATGGAGTATATACCAATTTCATTAAGGCGATTGTTTGTTTTGATGTTACGGAGGAGAAATTCAAGGAGGTCCCCATGCCTAAAATTTTTGAAGGTGGGAATATTTATTTTGATTTGGGGGTTTTGGGTGGAGGCTTTGTGGGGTTGACAACAACAGTTGGAAGAGTCATTCCGATGTTTGGGCGATGAAGGAATATGGCGTGAAAGAATCTTGGATAAAGCTTTTTGTTGTACCAAATGTGCTAGGAGAGTTTTGTTTTCGCCACATTAGGGTATTGGGTTACAGAAAGGACGGAGAGGTCGTAATGGTGTTGAATTCGAATGGTTTGGTGATCTACAACCCGAAACAGAACATATACAAGCGGATTGAGATCCCCCAGGATTGCAAGTGGTTTGATGCGGCTTTTTATATGGAGAGTCTTGTTTCACCTCGTGTCTGCAATGGCACTATCTAGAAGGCACCGCTAATCAGATGAAAATGGAAGAGAAAGAGATAATTCAATGATTCTATTCATTTATTTTCCTCATTCTTTTTCTTTGCATATGAGGAGTTCGAAACAATATATATGAGCATAGTTCCAGTACTTTATATTCGCTTGAATATGTTGGCTATACATCTTTTAGAATTGAATTGAGAGATGGACCACTCTGCGCGAAACAAGAATTTTATAGTTACAATACAAGTACAAGCTTCCCTTTTTGCGTCATTATTAATCTGGAACTCGTAAAATTTTGATGAAGATCAAAAATTACCAAGAGACATGGAAGGCATACCTGCCAATTACAAGAAGTTTCCGACTACGAACAAATTAGGGACACAAACTACATTACTAAAAAAACGCTATGGCTGCAAGATGTGAGACTCTGAGACTGAAACGTTTTGTTTTGTTTTGTTTGTTTGTTTTTAATGGAAGACTGAAAGGTTTTGTGGGCTGTTCTTTTGAGGTTTTAACTGCAAGTGATTGTTTGAGGGTTAAAGTGTTATACTCATTATCATATGAACGTGATCTTGAACGCCAGCAACAACATAGTTACAATTCAGAATGGGGATTTTGACATACATTAATGTTGTTGGAGAATCTCTTATAGTTTACAGCTCTCTTTTTTAACCTTTTGAAAATCTGGTGACTAAACAGAAATTTTGGGAATCAAATTTGATAAAAGGTTACTGATGATCGACAATAGGTTTACCGCAGAATCTGGTAATCTGTGTCGGGCTTGATCCTGAATCGATCCGAATCTCTGCCTTTCACAATGGATGCTATACATTAGGTTTCATTGCACTTAATATCTTCCCCAGGAGATTTCATGGCAGTAAGTAGAAGAGAGGAAGAGGAAGATTATTTAGGACATGCAAACTTGGACACATGTTACTTGGTTTTAATTTCTAACTTCTCTGCTTGTTTTTTCTGGTTTATTGGATGAAATTCGTTGGATCTTTGTTGCAGTAAACTCAAAATTTCTTAAATGAAAAGACAAAAATAAGCCAAAAAAGTCATGTTTTTTGGGATTATTCAAAAAGTTCGTTGAGTGGGATATTTTCGTAGTCCCTTTAGTTCCTTATCCTCGAAGACGAGTAACCATCGGATGGAGCTGCAAGTACTGAGTTCCTCACTATAGCTTTTAAGCCTTTCCTTTGGAGCCTGAGGAACTTGACGTAACTAGATCTGAGACTCTCGTTCTGTATGTGAGCACTCCACTTGCGGAAAATCTCAACTTGTTTTTCTTCTCAATTATTTCGTTAAGTAAGAATGTGGCAACCTTTTTCCTTTGTTTGGCTTCAGTCCAATCTCATATGTCAGGAGATGCTCCCAAATGAATAGGTGTGGAAGCTATGAAAGACGATCGACTGTAAAGGAAGCGGCAAATTCGCTACAGATCTTTGGAATGCAAAGGGTGTCGGCACCCCACTGCGCGCGTAGACAGCTAAAGGCAGCAAGCACCTGCGACTGGGCTTGGACTTCTACTCGCGCTTGAACCTATCCTTCCATAGAGAGGCAGGCAGAGAGCCAGTCGTAAAACTACAAAACCAGTGTAAATTTTAAACATCTGTGAACCTTCTTTTTTTGAGTGGTTACTGGTTAGTTGGTTACCATAGACGACAGAGACAGAGTTGATCATAACTTTTTACTTTTCCGATTCCTCTTGTTGATAAGAACCAATAATTCACAAAAATTTGACCCAAAACAAACAAGCAAGTAAAAAAAATTGAATAAAGGAAAAAAAAAAAAAAAAAAACCCCATTTGACTTGTTTGTCAAATTGGCCCGGTCTGGTCTGTTTTTCTTTTCCTTTTGTTGGTTTCTTGCCAATATCTCTTATTGGAGTCTTGGGCGGCTCTTGGATGTCCATTCCCTTCAATCTTTGGATCATCTTCAAACATAAATAAAATTCTTTTACCGAGCCAAAAAAGAAAAACGTTTGGTTCGCTGATATCATCTTCAAAGATAAATAAAATTCTCTTACCCAGGAAAAAAAAATTTGGTCGTTGATTTTGTTTTGATTTGTGGTCAAATATTACGTATTGATTGAGTTGACCCGCTAAAACTAATAGGAGAACGCTATCACAGAAAGCTACGTATTTTTTTTTTTGGTGTATGTTATGCGTAATTTGATGTATGTTACTCATGGCTTTTTATAGTTACGATACGATATGAATGGATTTGGACAGTGGCGGATCCAGAAATTTCGAACAGATGGGTCACCTTTCGATCATAAGCTTAATAAAAATACTCATAATCTAATATAAAGAAAAATGCATTCAAAAAAATATAACAAGATAAAAAAAATGAATGTACTAATGTTTTTACATTTTCAATAGATCATTTATGAAAATTTTATTTGAGTAATTGGTAGAATTGTAATGTTTGGCTTTGTGGTACTACTTAAGTCTTGAATGATCCTGGTTCAAGTCCTGCAAGGAGTAAGTTTTGCAGAATTCTTTTTTTCCACGCGTAAAAAAAAATAATTGAATGGCAATGTCAAGTTTTAAACACAGTACCTCTCAAGTGGGAAACCAGAGTCCTTACCACTTGATCTAGGCGTATATTATACTCTATTATGGCTAGTTTAATATATAGTACATCATGTTGTGATTCATACACAAAAAATCGATCTCGATAATTTCAGGTGGGTCACGTGACCCGCCTGTGCCTACATTGGATCCGCCCCTGGATTTGGATGAAGGATGATAAGCATATTTTTGTGTGTGGATGATAAGCATACTTATAGTGTATAATACATATATTTTGGCTCATTTGTTACATAACTTTAAGGGTTTTGTTAACATGTGCCCTTAAGACATATTATAAAGAGTATATTAACTCCTTCATTTATATATGTTTCGTATGGATTTAAATTTGAAACACAACCGTAAACTCTTCATTAATTCTTACAAGAGATCGAAGACGAAGATAAAGGGATAATTGCCCCTAAGGAAATTTTTGGATACCGGGTGGGTACCACGTGGTCGTGCCCACCTGGTGCCCGAGCAGCCCATCCGGGTCGTCCAAAAGTGTGTTGGACGGCTCAGATTGAAACCATCTTCCTCCTCTTTCTCTCTCTTTTTTCTCTCTCCAAATCCGAGCCGTCCAAAATCGAAATGGATAGTCCAGATGGGCCGAGCGGGCACCACATGATACCCACCCTGGCCTGTAACAAATATGAGCCCAAACGTACATAATTTCTGTACCATAGACTTCTCCGCCCGAATATTATGGACATCATCCAAGATCTCTAATTCTACACGTAGTTCTTGAATTCTCTGCCATGCTTGTCACTTTTTATATGTTACGTCATTCTATTGTGTTTGTTTACATTACACTTCAGAAATACATAAGGTTGTAAATGAATCGAGCAGTTCGCGAGCTTGAACTTGGATTTTTGGCTCGTTTACTAATAAAAGCTTGGTTCGTTAAGAAAGGCACAGCTCGATTAAAGAAGCTCGTTTAGTAAATGATGACTAAGCTCTGTTCGTTAAGGCTTGAGCCGAGTTCGAACTCAAGTTTTTGGATCATTTCATAAACGAGCAACGAACAGAGCTCGAGCTCGACAAAACTCGGCTCGTTTGTAGTCCAGTCAAATTCATAGGCTAAAAACGTGAAAATGAAAAGTCACAATACGGAAAATATATACTAGTACGGAGTAGGCCTATATTTTTTTGAAAAAGCCTTCCAACCCCCTATCCTGTTTCTTTTTTCGTTGCAGTCTATGGAAACATCATTGACTCAGGCGTGAAATTGTACAATAGTTAATAGTTCGGAAGTACAACCAACATAGTACTTCGGAGCACTTTACAACTACATATTCATGTGGAATCTACCACTAAGTATATGGATCTCACAGGAACGTATGGTTGTAAAGTGATCCGGAATACTGTGTGGTGATACTTCCGGCCTATTGAATAATTAAGTAACATGTTTTGACGTTTTCATATTTTGTTCACACTAACATACGTCTAACAACTTCTTTTTCAATAATTTTTCACTCACATCTACAACTTATTAGCGAGTGAAAACAACTTGACATTTTCTCAACAACTTATTGGTTGGTGGAAACAACTAACGACTTGTAAACAACAAATTCTTTCTCAAAAGTTATTCCCTACCGAAAATGCCCCTCATTGACATATATATTGAAGACGAAGATTAAATGGATCTCTTGTAAGAAAAATTTCCTTGTCTCTCCCTCTCTCAGTCTCTCTTCTTTCACAAACGCCATAGAAAGTAGAAACCCCAGGAAGAAGATGGAACAATGGGGTTTGCCCGATCTTCCACATGAGGTCGTCTACGACATACTCTCAAGACTACCCGTCAAGTCTCTGTGCCGTTTCAAGTCGGTTTCCAAGCCATGGCTCGCTCTGATCACCGACCCCCACTTCTTCAAATCTCACCTCCGTCAATCTATGAAAAGCAGCACGAACCATAAGCTAATCGTCGCTCCTCAGTATAACTGGGGTACTCACAGTTCGAAATCTTTCTATTCCATGGACTACCAAGCACCCGATCCCACCGTAGGCGAGCTCGAAATGCCCTGGAAGTCTGGTGGTGTTAGAATTTGTGGCTCTTTCAATGGAGTCTTACTCTTATATATTGATGAGGAGTTACGTTTATGGAACCCATCGATTGGAACGTATCAGAAAATTCCACCACCTAGGTGTACCCGCGGTTCGCTAAGGTATGCGCTTGGTTATGACTCTTATAACGATGATTTCAAGGTTGTTGGGTATGTTACCCCTACAACTACAAGGGATGTCCTTAGCATGCCACCCTTTTACGATAATGGCCCTAGCATGACTGCTCATGTGTTTAGTTCTAAACTAAGCTCATGGAAGAGCATTGGAGACTTTGATTACCCTTGTTGTCTTTATCATGGGACGTCGGGGAGTGTTCTGAATGGGGCGCCGCATTGGTTTGCGCAAGGCATCACCAATATCGGTGTGTATTGTTTCCTTATTGTTTGTTTTGATGTTATGGAAGAGAAATTCAAGGAGGTGCCAACACCTATATATGAAGTTGATAGTAATTTCTTCAAATTAGGTGTTTTGGATGGATGCCTCTGTGCGGTTGGTAGCAGCCGTACCAAGAGTCATTTCGATGTCTGGGTGATGAAGGAGTACGGCGTGAAAGAATCTTGGACCAAGTTGTTTGTTGTACCAAGTGTGCCGCCAAATGTGCCAGGAGAGTCGTTTTTCGAATACTGTGAGCTGCTGTGTTTCACAAAGGATGGAGAGGTTGTATTGAAGTTGAAGTTACTGGCGTCAAGGCCTTCGGAAAAAAAAAGTCAGAGGAGTCTTTGAAGTTAGTGATCTACAATCCAAAACAAAAAACCAAGAGGATTGGGATGCCTCAGGATTGGGAGGGGTTTGATGTTGCTTTATATGTGGAGAGTCTTCTTTCACCTCTTGGCTGCAACAGCACTATAAGGCACTGCTGATCAGATGGAAATGGAAGGAAAAAGTTGTACGTAATTCAAATTATCGAACCATTGTCGTTTTTTCGCTATTCACTCATTTTGCATATGCATTATGCGCGCAACTGGTCTGTAAATACTCTAGCTTTTGTTTACCAAAAAAAAAAAAATACTCTAGCTTTTGTACTTGGTGCATGCTCGTTCTCCTTCAGTGTAAACGTACTTCAAAATAAACTATAATAGTATCTAGTATTTTCTTGTCGAGCTTGGTGGTGTTTCCAATGAAAGCTGGGAAAATGAAAAATGCCCGTATAGACTGACCCAACCGATCAAAGGAAATCACAGTGTTGGAAGTCGAACCCCAGACCAAAGGCATCCAGTTGTAATGCGACTACCACTGTGCCGACCCTTGGGGTTGAAACTCATTCTTATATGCTTGTGATCTCGTGGTCCAATGAGCTTAGATTTTTCTAGAATCATTGTCACAAAGCAGTTCCGAACCAAAATTATAGTAAGCGGTTTGATGCGGTTTTTTGTATGGAGAGTCTTGTTTCACTCACCTTGTCCCCTAGCTCCTAACATGTTATCATTCTCTATCCGTGCCCCCAATCCAGCACCAAACAATGAGAACCTTCCTTTACTGGGTTTTGTTCTTCATTGTTTTTTTTTATTTTTTTATTTTTTTTTATTTTTTTTTTGAGAGAGAAAGAGAGTAGTACATGTGGAATAAAATGTTTAAATTGGTTAAAGACAGGTTTTGTAATTTTGTTGAGGTATTGGAGGCAAGATATTCCATGGGGCAAATTTACAAGTATATCCCAAATTTACAGGTTTTGTAGTTTTGTAATTTCAGTGGACTCCCCATGAATCGTCACACTGCTTGGTCTTTACGGAACATGTTTTTGCCATTCTTTTTAGGTTTTAATTATAACAGAATATTTTAGCGTTAAGTTTAAACTCATTCGTACAATTTTTTATTTTTTTTTGGATAACTCTCTATTTGATTCCTGTCAAATGGACTGACTAATCCGGAGGCAAATCCTGCTATCCTCTAGAGTTGAGATTTTGTATTCAATTGAGAGATGGACCACTATGCAACAAGAAATGCTTGATTGATTTTACGCCCGATTTGCTAACAGGAAATTGGGCGTAGAATCGATCAAGCCTGTACCGGTAATTCAAAATGAACTACATTGCTAAAAATTGCTATGGCCGGCTGCATGACGCGAGACTCTGAGTCTGAAAGGTTTTTTGTTTTTGTTTTTTTGTTTTTAAATGGAAGACTGAAAGGTTTTGGGGCCTATTCTTTTGAGGTTTTAAATGCAAGTGATTGTTTAAGGGTTAAGTCTGGTGATGAAAATGAAGTTTTGGGAATCAAATACGAGAACGCTATATTTGGTGTATCACAGCATGCGAGAACGCTATATTTGGTGTGTAGCATTTTTTAACTATAACCAAAATAGTTCCACATTTTTTTATTAGTTGCTCATTTTCTTGATATGACTTCCGCATTGTTTTAATAACCAAATTTTTTGACGTGTGTACCATAGACTTCTCCGCTCCAATAATATGTATATCATCCAAGATCTCCAATTCTACACGTAGTTCTCGAAATCTCCGCCATCCTTGTGACTTTTTACATGTTACGTCATTCTATCGTTTGCGGTCCGGACAAACATTCATTTATTTAGGGATGGAGGAAGTAGTACGGAGTAGGCCTATATTTTTTTTGTCTCTGCTGAATAAGCCTTCCCATGGATGTTGTTGTGCAGGGTGCTGTATGCACTATCCGAGCCGTCCGTTCGGCAATCTAACGGCTCGGATTTTATCTCGGCACCATGTAGTAGCATTCGAGCCGTTCATTGCCAAGATGAGATCCGAGCAGTTTCTTTTTCGTTGCAGTCTATGAGAAGAGCCTCGTTAATACAACGGAAGAGCCTTTTTTTAATTTTTTTATAATGGCTACAGCGGAAGAGCCTTAATACAACGTCATTGACCCATTGGCATATTGAAGACGAAGATTAAACGGATCTCGTCATTGACCCATTGTCTCTCCCTCTCTCTTCTCTCACAACGCCATAGGAAGTAGAAACCCCTATAAGAAAATGGAACAATGGGGTTTGCCCAATCTTCCACACGAGGTCGTCTACGACATACTCTCAAGACTACCCGCCAAGCCTCTGTGCCGTTTCAAATCGGTTTCCAAGCCATGGCTCGCTCTAATCACCGACCCCCACTTCATCAAATCTCACCTCCATCAATCCATGAAAAACAACACCAACCAGAAACTAATCGTCGCTCCTCAGTTCTGTGGTTCTAAATCTTTCTATTCCATGGACTACCAAGCAACCGATCCCACTGTAGCCGAGCTCGAAATGCCCGGGAAGTCTGCTGGTGTTGAAATTTGGTGCTCTTTCAATGGAGTCTTACTCGTAGATATTGATGGGGAGTTATGTTTATGGAACCCATCAATTAGAATGTATCAGAGAATTTCACGACCCAGGTGTACCTGCAGTTGGATAACGTATGCGCTTGGTTATGACTCTATTAACGATGATTTCAAGGTTGTTGGGGCTGTTCCCGCTACAATGGATGGCTTTAGCAGGCCTGCCTTACCAAGTGATGGCCCTAGCACTGTTCATGTGTTTAGTTCTAAACTAAGCTCATGGAAGTGCATTGGAGACTTTGATTACCCTTGTTGTCTTTCTGGGCCGGGGAGTGTTGTGAATGGGGCACCGCATTGGTTTGGGTATGGCATCACCGATATCGATGTGTGTAATTTCCTTATTGTTTGTTTTGATGTTATGGAAGAGAAATTCAAGAAGGTGCCCACGCCTATACATGATGTTGAGAGTGATTTCTTTAAAGTAGGTGTTTTGGATGGATGCCTCTGTGCGGTTGACAGCCGTCTCGAGAGTCACTTAAACGTTTGGGTGATGAAGGAATACGGGGTGAAAGAATCTTGGACCAAGTTGTTTGTTGTACCCAATGTGCCACTAAATGTGGCAGGAGAGTTCTTTTTCCACTACTTTGACCTGCTGTGTTTCACCAAGGATGGAGAGGCTGTATTGAGGTTGAAGTTAGAGGCGTCGGTGAAGTTAGTGATCTACAATCCAAAACAAAAAACTTACAAGAGGATTGGGATGCCTCAGGATTGGAAGTGGTTTGATGTTTCTTTATATGTGGAGAGTCTTGTTTCACCTCATGGCTGCAAAAGAGCAGTACTAGAAGGCACTGCTAATCAGATGGAAATGGAAGAAAAAGTTGTAACTCAAATTATTCCGATCAGTTGTTTTTCGTTATTCGCTCATTTTGCAAATGTATTATGCAACTGGTGTGTAAATACTCTTTTGTTGGTGCATGCTCGTTCTCCTTCAGGGTAAGTACGTACACTTCAACTTGGTGGTGGTCCGAATCTTGAGCAGCTTGCTTCTGTGAACTTATGCTTTCGTCACACTGCTTGGTCTTTATGGAATATGCTTTGGCCTTTATTTTTACGTTTTAATTATAATTGAATATTTTAGCTATAAGTTTAAACTCATTCTTAGATTTTTTTGATAACTCTGTGTTTGATTCCTGTCCAGTGGACTGACTAATCCGGTGGCTAATCCTACTATCCACTGGTTTTGTTTTGTGTGTTTGTGCCTGTGAGTTCAATCGGGTCATTTTCATGAGTTTCCATCGGTTTGTCTCTTGCTCTGTTATCATTGGCGGACCCAGAAATTACCTCTAGCGGGGCACATAATTATTCTCTTAAAGGACTCGGTTTTGAATGCTCACTTTTGTTCAATTCTTCTTTAGGAACTTTGTTTTTCTTACTTTGTAACTTAATAAAGAGATTCGGCTTTGTCTACGGGTGCAGTTTGTCCACACCCAAATCTCTCCTCAAAGAATCAAACCGTGCATATGATAGGACTTATCGAATAGAATGTCCATGTAAAAAAATTCTGTTCATCAGACACTCTGAAATATTTATTTAGAAAAATAGAAGGTCTAACCAATTTTTTGCAAAAATAAAATGTTCTTATCAAGCTTTTAGAAGCTTCCAATCAACTGGAATTTTTGCTGTTCTGGTTCATTTTGTTCTGATAAATTTTTGCTGTTCTGGTTTATGTGTTCACTTCTAAACTAAGTTCGTGGAAGAGGATTGAAGACTTTGGTAACTCTAGTTTTCGTCATGCGCCCGGGACTGTTATGGATGGGGCACCGCATTGGGTTGTGACTTTCAACCACGATATGTATTCTACTTGTGGGATTGTTTGTTTTGATGCTACGGAGGAGAAATTCAAGGAGGTGCCCGTGCCTAATTGTGTAGACGTGAACAGTTTTATTGATTTGGGAGTTTTGGGCGGATGGCTTTGTGTGGTTGACCACAGTTGGGGGACTCATTCCGATGTTTTGGTGATGAAGGAATATGGTGTGAAAGAATCTTGGACCAAGTTGTTTGTTTTACCAAGTGAGCCAGGAGAGTTCTATTTTCCCTTCTGTAGAATCTGTACAATGTTACTTTACACAAAGGATGGAGAGGTTGTAATGGTGTTGAATTCGAAGAAGCTAATGATCTTCAACCCGAAACAAAACAGATACAAGCAGATTGAGATCCCTCTGGATTGCGAGTGCTTTACTGCGGCTTTTTATTTGGAGAGTCTTGTTTCACCTCGCGGCTGCAATGGCCTAATCACATGAAAATGGAAGAGAAAGAGATAATTATGCGCTATTTTCCTCGTTATTAATTCTTTTTCTTTGCATTAGTAGTTCGAAACAATATAAATGAAGCATAGTTCCAATACTTCATATTCACTTGAATACGTTGGCTATTGATCTTTAAGAATGATAGCTCTACGTGTTTTAGAATGATATATAGCTTATATTATTCCTATTCAATTAATGATTTTATATTGAAATGGAAAAGCTGGCTTTTAGAATCATAGCTATACGTATCGTGGTTAAAGACTTTGATTACTCGAGAAACTTTAGTTTGATTATTCTTCCTGATATTTACCTAAGATGCTGATTTTGACGCTCCACTTTTAACGTGAAGTTGCTAGTAACTTCATGTACAGAGTGGAGAGCCTGCGTACAAAAGTGGAGAGCGAAAATCAATTTCCATTTACCTAAGGTCGAAGTCGCAATATATTGGAGATTCTTACCCAAGATATTGGAACCAGGTTCTCTTACCCATGTTAGGTTGCTGCAATTGATGTCTATGGTGCTTAACTTGTCCTGAAAATGAGGACAATAAGGATAGAGTACTTGAGATTGTCTGGATAAATGACCATAATGCAACACGAATTTTACGTTTACACGTACGAGTTACCCTTTTTGTGTCGTTCTTAGCCAGGAGGAGCGAACTCCTCGTAAAATTTTGCTGAAGAACAAAAATTACAGGGAGACGTGGAAGGCATACCGGCTTATTACAAGAAGTTTCCGACTACAAATAATTGGGGACGCAAACTTTTCTTTTTTATCACCGAAACTGTGCCCAAAAGGGCTTACAAAACAGGAAGCTCTGTAGCTAAAACATAGGGGAGAAGCCACCCATGAAGCAGGTAACAGTCCTCTAATCGCCTTGGTAGCCGCTACATGAGCCAGTTCATTCTTCCTGCTAATCCAAGTGAATTGAACCCCCGGCCAACGCTTCCCCAATAAGCTGCCTAATATCCCACACAACAGCAGAAATCTCCCATGGGGGGCACCAATTCGGATACACTGAGTTTG
Source organism: Rhododendron ferrugineum (assembly GCA_025642025.1). Classification (NCBI taxonomy): domain Eukaryota; kingdom Viridiplantae; phylum Streptophyta; class Magnoliopsida; order Ericales; family Ericaceae; genus Rhododendron; species Rhododendron ferrugineum. The sequence continues at coordinate 26,245,616 of JAOTQK010000019.1, forward strand.
ATTGCAAGCTAATTGTCCAATTCAATCGCAGCACGAACCAATACCATGTCTTTCACCATTCCACACGCTCTACGAATTGCTAACAGCTCACCCTGGAGAGGATATGAAATATTTGCAGAGTACGCCGATCCATCAACAAACTGTCCTTTCCAATCTCTGATGACAACACCTATTTTAGCATCCTTCCATTACTATGCACTGCTACATCACAATTTAGCTTAAAACTCCCCTGGTCCGGACATGAACTACATGGCTACAAAACGTTATGGCTGCATGATGCCAGACTCTAAAACTAAAAGTTCTGTTTTGGGTTTTTTGAATGGAAGACTGAAAAGGTTATTTTCACAACTTCACATCATTAAATTTTGGATCTACTCTCGCCTCTGATGAGTGATATAATGAGATGAGCGTTTGTCTCTCTCTCTCCATCAGAGTGACATGATAAAGACTACTCGGATTTGTGGATTTCAGATGTTAGAACCGTGTTCTCTTACCCATTTTGGGTTGCTGCAATTGTTGCCTACGGTGCCTCACACGTCCTGTACACGAGGACAGCCAGGTTAGAGCTGAGATTGTGTACACTAATTGAGAAACGAATGACCATTATGCAACCTTAATTCATAGTTATGAGTAATCCAAAATTTAACAAGGAACAAATATTACAAGGAGACATTGAAAGCATAACTTCCCATGTCAAGAAGTTTCCAACTACGAAAAATATTTAGGGTCAACCTTCTCATGTGTTTATGCATTTGGAAACCTTCTGATGTGCAAGCCTCTTATCAAAGGCGTGTTTTATCCAAGTGTTTTACGTTTAGTGTATAGTGTTAGTTGCAGCACTGTATTGAGTGTGGAATTGGATTGGGAGTGGGCATTGCGGTTGCAAGGCCGACACAGGGGATGTCCCTTGTGGTGTGACAGCACTGTACGTGGTTGTGTTCAATACTCACTATTGGGTGAATAAAATCCCCTCAAGGTATCCGATACTTTCTGTTTTTTGATTCAATGCTCTCGCAAATGTAATGCTTCAGAGTTGAAGGAAAATGGCAGCTTCCATTAAAAGTGTATAAAAGGCTTGGACAGGATGGTTCAATTTGGCACAAGCAACAAATGTTCTCTCATTTGTTTATGTTCAAGTTAAGCTTCGTTTGGGAGATGTTTTCTTTCCTTGCACATTTGGTGAGTTCATGTCGTACAAAAGAATATGCCCTTTTTTTCCGTCTTGAATTGGTTCTCTCATTTCTCATTACGAGAGTTGACTACAAATTTATGCAAGGGCGTGTGATGGCAAGGATTATGTAGTCCCGACAATGTTTTTGTTGGTTTTGATCAAAATTGGCCTTCTTGATAAATCTGACAAACGGCTGCCTTGAGTCGTACTAGGTTTCGTTCAGTGGTATCGCATGGGTTCCACGATTTGTAGTAACCAAAATTACTTATGAATTCCAAAATCAAGAAATGAGGAGTAAACAAAGAAATCATATGTTTCGCACTTAAGAGTTATCACTTGGTTCTAACCTTAGTTCTTTCTTTCGCTTCTCTCAAGCTGTCGAAATAATAAGTCTTGGCTTGGAGACTTTGGAGGCTTTTTTAGAGGAATTGGGAAATCCTGTAGTGCGGGCTACAGGGGCTGTAGGGCAGCCAATCCAACCATCATTTTAATGCAGACTGCTCAAATTTAATCCCAGCTCATATTGATCTGAGCCGTTCATTGCTGAAATGGACAACCCTGCAAGATGAGGAAAAAATCCAAATATTTCCTAATGGCTCCTGACAATAATGATGTTGTGTTTAAAGTAATGGTAAATTGAGAATATTCATAATGGTTCTAAATGTAAAATAAGTCATAATATTTCCTCGAATTACAAGATAATTTCATTTATATGTGAGAAACCTCATTTGATATTACCATTATACTATGTCCTCAAACATTCAAAATACAAAACAAAAAAAGTAGCATTTTGCTTGGAACGGTTGGAATATGTTCAAAAAATACTACCCTTGGAAAAAAAAAAGGTAAAATAATTAGGAGTGAAGGTGTTGTGAAAAATAACCTTTGCTCAATAAAAAAAAGATTTGGTTGGTTCCTTCTCTTTTTTGAGGTTTCAAACATGAGGAAGAAGGAAAATAATTGTTTACCATTTCTTTTCCATCTTAATGTCTCAAACACAGCATAAGAAGAGGCCTTACACCCTCTTGTACCCAAATTTTGGCGTACTCAGGTACCAAGAGATTTTTTCAACTGCAGGATCGGAATATCAAAATACAATCATGCGGCTAAAAATCACTTGGTACATGGGTACATCAAAATATTGGTACGGTCCGTACGGAGCGTCTGGAGTCATAAGAAGAAGGTGGGGGTAGTGAGAATAAAGGAGGTGCAAGTAGAGTATCCTGTTCTTAAGGCACAAACCCACACCTTGTCTCTCCTGTTACAACGCTGGAAAAAAAAACACCAGAAACTCTCTTGCTAGAAATGGAAGAGGAGTTGCCCAATCTTCCTGATGGGATCATCTTCGACATACTCTCAAGACTACCCGTCAAGCCTCTGTGCCGTTTCAAGTCGGTTTCCAAGCCATGGCTCGCTCTAATCACCGAACCCCACTTCATCAAATCTCACCTCAATCAATCCATGAAAAACAACACAAACCAGAAGCTAATCATCGCCTCACCCACTTCTCACCCAGTCTATTCCGTTGACTACCAACCACCCGACCACACCATTGCCAACCTCAAAGTGCCCTGTACGTCTAAGGTTGAGATTATGGGTTCATGCAATGGAGTCATACTATTGGGAACTGGAGATGAATTATGTTTGTGGAACCCATCAATCAGAATGTACCAAAAATTTTCACAACCCGAGTACCCACGTGGGGAGTTTAGGGTGTATGGGATTGGTTACGACTCTGTTAGTGATGATTTTAAGGTGGTTAGGATTCTTATGCCTGAAAGTAATGACCCTTGTGATGTTCATATGTTCACTTCTAAACTTAGTTCATGGAAGCAGATTGGAGACATTGATTACAGCCTTTATCAAGAAGGGAATGGGGCTGTAGTGAATGGGATGCCCCATTGGCTCTGGATGCGCAGCACCGATGGAAGTTTGTTGGTTTCGAGTAAGGTGATCCTTGCTGTTGATACTACTGAGGAGAAATTCAAAGAGGTGCCGCAGCCTAATTGTGAAGGTTGGGATAAACATATTGACTTGGGGTTTTTGAGCGAATGGCTGTGTGTGGTTCAGTATCATCAGGATGGTACTGACGTTGTTTGGATCATGAAGGAATACGGCGTCAAGGAATCTTGGACCAAGTTGTTTGTTGTGCCGAATGGCCTTTGCGGATTCTTCATGCCTCTGTGTTATGCAAATGATGGAGGCGTTGTTATGGTGTTGGAAGCGAAGGAGTTAGGCATCTACAACCCGAAAGAGAATAGCTACGCGTGCATTGGGATCCCTCCGGATTGCGTGGGCGGTTTGATGGCTTCATATGTTGAGAGTCTTCTTTCACCTCATGGTGGCAATCGCGCTAAAAGGCGATGGATATGGAAGAGAAAGAGGTAATTCCGATGATTCCATTCGTTTCCAACATACTTTCTCTTTGCATATGTATCTAGTTCGAAAAGATATATGCTATTCTCTTGAATATGTTGGCAAAACTATCTTTTAGAATGATGGCTATCAAGAATCATGGCGTGCACTACTCTATAGTCTATAGAGGAAGAAGATTGAAAATTACCCTATATACCTAACTTAACCAGCTAATACAAATGGACATAGCTGATTTTTAAACCCCTAAGAAACCAAACAACTTAATGCAACAATTCTTTTTCGGCCTTATGATTCGATTGCACAAAACCGGGGATTTAGTATTCTGCTATGCATGTAACTGTGAGAGGAGTCAAGCTACTTGATCCTGACCTGTGTTTGGCTCGTTGAAAGCTCGTGTGAGATTGACTTGAAGAATAAACAAGCCAAGCTCGAGCTTAAATAACCTACTATTTTAAAGTGAATATACACGTGCGACCAAATGAAGTTTTGGCAGATAACCTATTATCTGGATCGGTGATTAGTACAGGATGCACTTTTCTACTTATCCGATCAGTTTCTGTTAATGAGTGTTGCAAGTGAACCATTGTCTGAGTTTTGTTTTGCAAATTCCAAATAGACCAAATGAAACGAGTATGGTACTCAACTGTACCCCCCCCCCAACATTACTGTTCTGCTTATTTATTCATGGATTGAGCTTGGAAAGCCAGTAATCATTGGTAATGGGTGGTTTCGCGCTAGTAGTGGATGGATCCCTTGCTGGCTCTATATCGACTTCCTGTTGTAGCTCCAGTCCTATGCGAATGGAAAATTTTGGCGATGTACTCGGCTCTCGAATCAGCTTTCTTTCACAATTACAGTGTTACTAATTAAGTCTATCCTAACCATCTTAATATCGTATTGCAGATAAAGTTTCGTCGTGAACCTTTTGCAGGAGATTCCACAGTTGGCTTTTCACAGGGTCTAGAAGGTTTTTAGCAAAGTACCGCAGTCAACTCGAGAGTAGCTATTGCACACGCTGCACAAGTCCTTTTGTCCGCTGCTAACTTAACTCTTGTGTTGGTTTGTTCTTATGGGTGTCCTGGATCTTTCCTGGAAAAAAATGGCAAAAACTATGGTGTAAGTGTTTATGAACAGGACTAGCATCGAAAACTATGGTGTAAGTGTTTATGAACAGGAAAATATGCTGCAAATATGGTGCAAGTGTTTATGAACATGAAAATATGTTGCAAATATGGTGTGCAAGTTTTTTTTCCATGTGTCTAATCAAGTTAATTCTTTTTCGTGAAATTATACAATACCCCGGGAGTGCAGCGACGTGGTACTCCGGACCACTTTACAACCACACGTTTCTGTGGGATCCATACTCTTAGTCCGGCTATTGTCCGGCTTTGCTTTCAGGAATTGAAAGAACAGCTCCACACGAGCCACCAGGATACTTTTTTTTTTTTTTAAAACAAAAATGGAAAGAACAGCTCTCTCCACATCTCTAACCTTTAAGAGCTTGTGATTGAAGGATCCGGATCCTCTCCACACATCTCTCTCCCCTCATCTACCACAGCTTTCCACCAAATGCTGCCAACACATTAATGAACTCATCCGACGGCCCAGATTAAGCCAAAGCCCCACGTTTT
>JAOTQK010000019.1:26250893-26264314 GCA_025642025.1 Rhododendron ferrugineum
GGCCAGAGTCCGGGCTGATCTCATCGGAGGGACTGAAATCACTGAGTTTGTATTTGGGTTTGGAGAGAGAGAGAGAGAGAGGGGGACAAACGGTGTAGCAGCTGCCGTTTGGGGAAATTTTTTGAAACGGTGTCGTATAGTTTAGGAACTGAAAACGTGGGGCGTTGGCTTAATCTGGGCCGTCGGATGAGTTCATTAATGTGTTGACAGCATTTGGTGAAAAGTTGTGGTAGATGTGGGGAGAAGGATGTGGGGAGAGGATCCGGATCCGTGATTGAAACCATTCCTGAATAGGGAAGGGAGAGGAACCGTCCGCTCCTGTTCATGTGCCAAACTGAACATCGGAAGAACGTGCATTCCCCTGGTAAAAAAATTCATGAACTTGAAATGATATGAATGTGAAGTCACAAATGCTCTCTCATTTGTTAAGTTCAAGTAAAGCTTCAGGAAACGTTTAAACGGTCCGAATTCAAATGAAACTTTTTCGGAGAATTCTCTCGGAAATTTTTCATTTGAATCCGGACCGTTGAAAACACTCACCAATAGCTGATCTATGCATTATATGTCCTGGAGTGCACCCTACACTTCAAGGTTTCCGGGTCCTTATAGTGGGAAGTGGGAACCACACAAATCCAGGAGTGTTGAATAATTTCTCCCTCCGAGCGGATTAATAATTCCAGAAAAGGTAAATAAGGGTAGAGTTAATTTTTTTTGTTTCCTCTAAACTATCTAAATTTTGTACTCCATTTTTCATCTCTAAACTATATAAATAACAATTTCGTCTCTTAACTTTTTGATACTTTTTGATTGGATTTAATTCGTAAGATTTTAGACGAAATAAATTTCAAATGTTAGATGCATAATAATTCGAACACAATATCATAAACAACCCTCACATACGCTTGGATTCTGCGTGTTAAATGTGTATGAATTTCTTTTTGTTTTATTCCTTAAACTATCCGAATACAACACCAAATACAATTTCTCACATAAACGTAATTACAAGAACTTCAGGGGGGCACTGATAGGTCAAGCTTCCTCTCCTAACCGAACTAAAACCCTAGCAATCGACAGTGGAAGATCATCGTCTTCCAATGGTGAACAAGAGAAAAGCAGCCGCAGAAGCGGAGTTTGAAGAAGAACCTCAGAAAACGATTGCAGATCATTACTCCTCGTCCGAAGACGGAGAGGAAGAAGAATCCGAAGAAGAATCAGAAAACGACGACGAATCAGAAGAAGAAGACGGATCAGAAGAAGAAGATGATGAAGAAGAAGAAGAAGACGAGGAGGAGGAGGAAGACGAGGAATCGAAGAGAGAGACTCTAAAGAAGCTTCTTGAACCCTTCGGAAAAGACCAGATAATTGAGTTCTTGAAACAAGCGGCACTGAAGAACCCTAAAATCGTCGAGCGAGTGACTCAGTCGGCCGAGTCGGATCCGGTTCACCGAAAGATATTCATATACGGGCTCGGGTGGGACGCCACGTCGGAACAAGTCCTCTCCGTCTTCAGGAAGTACGGCGAGATCGAGGAGTGCAAAGTTGTAGCGGATAAACTCACAGGTGAAAATCAAATATTGTTTTTTATTTAGAAAAAATTGATATTTATGGTGCCGGTGAAGGGCGAAATTCCGTTATTGTTCAATTTTTGACCGGTAATAAATAGCCGGGCTGAACTTTGGATGGCATGATACGAAGGATTTGGGCTTGTTAAATCTAACTGAACAGTTAGTACTGGGCAGAGCTTAATGGAAAATTAGGATTTATGTAGGCGACCTCAATTGATTGGAAGTTGGAACACAAGGCTTGGTTTGGTTTGGTAATAAATACCGGGGCTTTGCAATGTTTGATTGATCACAATTCAGGATATTACATTTACTATAGAAGTTCCCAAAGAATTCATTGGAGGAATGTTTCAAATAAAAGTTGTTTGAGTGGTAGGTTGAGATTTTGCTAGTAGCAACACTAGAAGAGTCCTTGTTTTATCCTTGCTTTTCTATCAATGGCTAATTCTAATCTTCCTACTCATTGATATTATGGTCCCGTATAGGCTGGAATTTCGTTATGGTTCAATTTTGATCGGTAATAAGTACACCAGGGCTTTGCAATATTTGATTGATCACAATTCTCTATATTCCCTTTACTATCGAAGTTCCCAAAGAATTCATCAGAGGAATGGTTCATATAAAAATTGTTTGCTTGGTAGGTTAAGATTTCACGAGTATCAGCACTAGGAGAGTCCATGTTTATTCTTCGGAACTCTCTCAATGCATTTCTTTTCTTTATTATATTGATTTTATGTTTTTATCTCTTTTTTTGATAAAAAAAAACTCACAGGCCGGTCAAAGGGGTACGCATTCGTTCTTTTCAAGTACCGAAACGGGGCTCGAAAGGCCCTTAAGCATTCCCAGAAGAAGGTGGGCAATAGAATGACTTCGTGCCAGCTGGCATCCGCAGGTTCTGTACCCAATAACAACCAATCATCATCGGTTGTTTCCAGGAAAATCTATGTGACAACTGTAGGGCCTCAGGTTAATCCGGATAAGCTTAGATCGTTCTTCGCGAAGTTTGGGGAGATTGAGGAAGGTCCTATTGGGCAAGACCCTGTGACTGGAAAGTTCAAAGGGTATGCGCTTTTCGTTTATAAGACACCGGACGGGTGTAAAAAGGCTTTAGAAGAGCCTGTGAAGGTGTTTGAAGGTACCCAGTTGCAGTGCCGTCAGGCGGTGGAGGGAAACCGGGGGAATAAGAATCAGAAAGGAGGTGGTGCTGCTTCAATCCAGCAGATTGATATTGCTTCTGTAAATTATGGTATGGGTGTGAATCCATCCGCAGTTATGGTGGCTCAAAGTCCGGGAATGGGGTTGGCGAATCCGGTGCTGGCATCGGCATTGGGTCAGACGGTTTTGCCGCCTACAGCTGCTGCTACTGGGTTTCCCCATTCAATCAGGGCAAACCCGGCATTGGGGTTGGGTTTTGGTGGGAATTACGGTATCAATAACATAAGCCCTAGCGTGATTGGTAGTTATAGTTCCCAAGCGGTTTTGCAGGGGAGTTATGGTCCCCAAGTAGCTGCTTTGCCGGGTGGTTATGGTTCCACTTCTCAAGCGGCGGCTTTGCAGGGTCTGGGTGCTTACCAGAGTGCTCAATTGGGACAATCTTCTGCTGGACCGATGGCAGCGGCCGCCACAACAACGCGGCCACAATCTGGTTTTGGAACTTCGGGAACTTCCTTTCCCACTTACTTTGGCCGCTAGGTAAGCAAGCATTAAGTAGACCTCTTTTGTTTGGGTAACAAGTCCTCCATTGATCTTCATTTGTTTAAATATCAATATAACTTGCCTATATCTTGTTTCTTTGCTATGATTCCTCCCCATTCAGTTTTGACATGCATGTCTTTTCACACGATTCTGTTTTGCATTCCCGAATTGTTTAGATCTATTTCCTTAGTCCAAAATCTAGTTCATGGAATGAGGGTTTTCCTGCTTCTGAGAGTTATATCAGTACATACTGTCTGTTTCTGACACGACTTCTGGACCTTCTGGTATTCTATGCTTCATCGGTCATGTCTGAGGCGGCGCTAATGCCACTACTATTATGCCGCAAGAGTTTAATGGCCAATAATAATATATGAACCCATCAAAAATTGATAATCACCCCACCCAAGTGTGGAAACTGCAAAGTACTTGGGTAATTTTTTGCTACACAATACAAAGCTATTTTTAGAAAGAAGCAAGAAAGTTTTCATCGTCATAAAATTGCGTGTAAAACAAAAGTAAGGTTTTAGATTTATTGACAACAAGGTAGCTGAGACTAAATAATGTTTTTCAAGTGGGTGTGGAAAAAAAAAAGAGATTAGAGAGAATTTTAGTATGTAGTACAATCGAGATCAATCTCGTCTTTCTGTCTGCTTGTTTGAGACCAATTTAATTATTTACCTATCATTTGGGAGTTAATTTAGAGTGTAATTTTTTGGATGTCTCTAAAGATGGAATATAGTTAGTTTTACCACCACCCTCATCACGGTACGACTTATTATCATACATTTTGGAGTTGTACATTTATGGATTGCAGGTATACAAGCCTAAAATATGATTCAATGTACTGGTTTTGGGTCTCCAATGTTGGGGTCCATTTGCTTTCTTACTTTGTTCCCCTATGCAACATTCCTTTGTTTGTCTGTCCACCCAGCGATCACATAAACCGTATTAATTAACTGGTCATCAAAGCATTTCATGCTTGACATTCTAGCTTGGTCTCAGGATTTCGCTTCATGGTTTAATGTGATTTTAGCCATCTGATCAATTGGCCTATACATGGAAGCCATCTTTAGGATTGGGGTTAAGGCATGTGAAAGGTTTGTCTGCCTGTTTTTTGAGTTGTATTATTGTTCTGTTTGTGGATTATTAACGAGGCCTTGATGCTGTGAGATGGGCAATCGATCAATCACTTGTATCTTCGTATATTTGTTTTGTATCGAGTCTACTGACTCTCGTTCCCTTTTCCAGGAGGATCATGAGACCATTTCTGTATTTGCGACCCTGTTGTTTGCCAACTTCTGTTATCTAGCACATTCTCATCTCAAGCTCTAGCGATGGCGAAGTTTGCAGCTTTATGAGGAACTCATTCAGAAACACCCATATCAATTCCCTTCTGACAATGGCTGATATGCAAGTTACTATCAAGCTTGAATTCTGCTGGATGGGGCCTTTTGATCAGCTTATTGACCATTGATTGCATGAAAATCTAATCTTTGTTCTGTCTTTTTCTTTCTTGTTTCATTTTTCTTGTACCGACTAGCTTTGATTAGGGTTGAATTATGAAATATTTGCTTGCCTTCCCCAATTATGCCAAAAAAATCAGTTGTTACTCTTTTTCTTTTTTTTTTTTTGATCCGCAGTTGTTACTCTTGTTAGGCATATAGTATATGTTGCATTGTTCATTTGTTCTTTATAATACAGGTTAGATCGATGTTTGAAAACACTCTGTAAAATTATCATACTACATTATTTAGGGAAATGATTTTCACACTCCCCTTTTTTATATCCACATCCCTTTTTTGTCTTTTAGCAAAAAAAAAATAATAATATATATATATATATACACATATACTTTCAACACTATAAAACAAAAAAAGGAGTGAATATAAAAAAGGGGAGTGTGAAAATCACTCCCCCGGTATTTGTTAAGTAATATTTTCCTCTAATTTGTTACCGAAGTCCTGCAGCAAATGCTTGGAGTAAAATGCTCCCGGTTTCACGGTTCAACCTTTCTACTGAAACCGATGGCTTGTGTACGAGAGAGACATAGGAAATGCAGTATGAATTTGCGTTAGCAGCTGAATTGTACTGAACAAGGGAGCTGAGTGCTAATTTGCATTTGAACAGCAATGCGGATGAAAATTCTTGAAATCTACGCACGCGCCAAAGTTCAACTTCCGCAGGTGTGACTTTCGAACTTAAAACACTACGATCTCCTAACGTCGTCTGCACAACTCAATTTATTTGCCTTAAAACTCATATTGATTCGTCCTTTTTAAAGATTTTTTCAAGCTATTTACTTCAAGTACGAGCCAATGGCCGGCGTGGTGACTGGTCCGGGACTGATTGATCTCTCCGGCTACCAATAAGACTGATTCGGGAAATCGATTATGTCTTGCTTTGATTTCTGCCTTGTTCTTTGGCATTCATGTACGTCCTGATCTTTTTTCCTGTCATTAAACCATCAAATGTAAGCTCCCCTTGGATTAACCTGGGCTACTTCTGATTCAAATGTCAGTAACTTCTCTAGTTTAGGGAATGTTATAAGCATGCTTACACCGATCAAATAACATGCATATGTTAGATCCCAAGATTAGTTAAGGTGCGCTGCCTGAACGCCTGAGTTATCAAAAATAACATGCCAGAATTCTACTCCCAAAAGAGCTGATATTAATATTTTCAATAGCTTTCACATCCCGACTTGTGGACCTATTTTAGACTTCGTCGGGTCTCATTGATCATGCTAGAGTTCATATCGATGGGATATCAATCAACGCATAATTGTTATACATTTATCTTAATATAAATAAGTATAATTTATTTTGAGAAAAATAAACTACAGGATAAATACGTAGTGTATCTAATTTAATCAGAATCCAACCGATATGATTTTTGAGAAAAATAAACTACAAGATAAATACGTAGTGTATCTAATTTAATCAGAATCCAACCGATATGATTTTTGACGATATTATTAAAATTTGAACCATTCCAATTTCAAAGTGCATCCGAAAAAAGTGTCCATAAAATAGGCAAATTGAACTGTTCATCAGTCTTTTTTGTTCCCTACTATATTTTTTTGAAGTCGAATTGTTTGTATCAGAATCCTTATTTACTTCTGTCTTAAGAATATATTTTTAGAAGAGTGATTTTCGCACCCCTAAATTGTTAACCTGATAGTGCGCTCCAAAGTTAACAAATTGAGGGATGCGAAAATCAACTCCATATTATTTTTTGCACTTTCCTTGAGGTGTGGTTAACAATTTGGGGAGTGCAAAAATCGAGATATTTTTTGGTGCCGAGTAGGTATATCACACGTGGTGTCCGCTCCGCACATCCGAGTGATCCAATGCATTTTTAGACGGCCCAAATTGAAACTGTCTCTCTCATTTCTTTCTCTCAAAAATTCGAGCCGTCCAAAACCCCAGTAAACGGCCTGGATGTGCCAACTACGAATGGGCACTATGTGGTACCCCACTGAAAAAATTTCCGCGAAAATCACTCCTTGGAACCTGCGGAAAAGAAAAGAAAGGAAAGGAAAAGAAAAAGGAAGGAAAATGAGAGGAAAACAGGAGAGAAAATTTACTATTCATTGAACTTAAAACTTTTATTTTCTTATCTCTTTCCCTTTCAACCAAACAATGGAAAGGAAAATTTTTTAATTTTCTTTTCTTTTCCTTTCCTTTTCCTAAGTTCCAAACAGAACCTAAGGCCGAAAAAAGAAGAAGAAAATCCACAGAGATGCCGGACCTTCCCGAAGAAATCATCTTGGACGTACTCTCGAGACTCCCCGTCGTCTATCTTTGCAGATTCAGGTGCGTTTCCAAATCATGGCGCTCTCTAATCTCCCACCCTCATTTTATCAAGACACACCTCAATCGCAGCACCAACACAAACAAGTACGAGCGTCTTGTTCTCAGTGATCATAGTAATTTTTACACCGTGGAACTCGACTCATCCCAATTCAGGTACCAATAAGTGGCAGTGCGCCTGAATTTCCCACTGGGTCAAAACCCTATAGATTGCGCGGAGATTTGTAATTCGTGTGATGGCTTGGTATTGATGCTCGATGGAGGGTTCCATTGTTGTTTGGTGAACCCGTCTACTCGAGAATTTAGAAAATTGCCGTTATCTCCTTTTACATCTAAGCCAGTTTTCACTGATTATGGGTTTGGTTACTACTCGTCCATTGATGACTACAAGGTTGTAAATATTTGTTATTATGATGGAGAAGCTGACGCTGGGTGCGCTGATAATGTAGTCAGTGTGTATACCTTAAAGACCAATTCCTGGAGAAGGATTGAGAGCTCTCCATATGATCATTCACCCTTTGGACATCATCCAGGCGCTTTTGTTTGTGGTGCACTCCACCGGGTAGCTAGTAATGGTACAGACGATGTTATAGTTGCACTCGTTTTAGCAGATGAAAAATTTCAGACTGTGCCATCTCCGACTCCGGGTCGTATTGGGGACATACTTTGTGTTCTTGGAGGGTGCCTTTGTGTGTGTGTTGATCAGTTTGATCCTTACTGTATAGATGTTTGGGTGATGAAAGAGTATGGAGTGACAGATTCATGGATGAAATTTACAGTCACTCATCGCAATATTTATGATTCTTGGAGGGCTTTGAGTTTATCTCGGACCGGTCAAGTTTTACTCAATGATGATGGACGATACTTAGTTCTCTTTGATCCACGGGAGGAATTATTCAAGGCGTTAGTGGTTGACGGCCTTCCAACTCCATTTGAAGTACGAACTTATGTGGAAAGCCTCGTTTCACCCAACAGGCAATGCTAATAATCACCTAGTTAGGTACTATGTATGAACTTCACAGTATTTTGCATTGTGTACGTGTTTTATTGCTGCACTGCTATCTCTTCTTCATTATGATGGTTACAATGATGCAACTTTTATGTAGTGTTGCTTGTGTATTTCGTCTTAGAATTTTTGCTCAAAAAACCTAGTACACATTGGAATATTGTACAGTTGAAATAAAGTATTTTCAGTTTGTTTTCAGCAATACTCATGTTTAGTTGGATTGTGCGGGGGGACGCTCATATCATTCTTCATTTGAAGCAAAAGAAAGACAAGACATAGTTAAAGTAATGTTAGGCGATTATGATTTTGTGAAATTATGTCCCTACTTTTACACGAATTTTCAACTGGTGAATGGTTCGGATCATTGTTGCAGATCATGTCCAAACTTTCGAGGCTTGGCTTTTTCCCTTTGTTTGTGCCATAGTTGCACTTTGTTTTGTTGTGATCCGTGTGTTCCGGATCCTTTGTTAACCTCTCCACGTGCGAGTCGGGGGTCGCACGTGTGGGGGAGTGTTGGAGTTTGTCCCACATTGGTTAATTATCTCCTCTAAAACTAGTATATGAGCCTGAGCGGCCTTTCCACTCATTGCCAATTAATTTTGAGTTGGATGCTTTAGCAAAAAGCATGCATATGAGACATGCAAGAAAAGTTACCCCAGTCTTCCTAATCCTACCATCTATATTTCGTGGAACTTCATCTGGTCATTGCCTATTCCCTTCAAAATCAAATTCTTCTTGTTTGCGTCGTTCTCAAGGAAACTTCATTTATTTGGTTGGTTTGGGAAACCACAAAGAGGAAGAGTTCATGTATGAAAACAATTTAATCTATCATTCTCTTTGTGTTTGCGTTGTTCTCAAGGAAACGCAATGGTGTCTTAATTTTCAATTGAATGGAGGACATCAAATTATCATTGTTGCCTCCACTATCAAACACAATATTGTGCGGATGGATAAAAGGTGTTAAAGTCAATGATTGATGCACACAGGAAAACCAGCATTCCTCCTCTATGTGATCTGTGGTAGCAAGACATCTCGATGGCGATTCCTATTTACACTTTCGTTTGTATGCTTACATATAGACAAGTAACCTGTTATAGACTTCAGATATGGGGGAATGATAAGGGTGAATAGAGGTGAGCTTTCCTGGGTATTGATTATGGAGCAATTTTTCATGAGAACTCTATGAGGTATAAATGCTCTATGCTGTAGGGCTTTTTAAGGTACTTCTGTCCTTTTTGTATTTTGAAATATCTTTTGTTGGGTGTTTGTTGGAATATCTTATATCCAGTTGTGTGTTCCATTTCTGGGGTGTTTACGTAATTTTCAGTACTGTCGTTGTGTTAGTGATGCCTTCTTGAATACTTAACAGTTAATCCTCGTAGTACAATACCACTTTGCAGTTCAACCTTGTCTGCTTCATAAGTTTTTGGGATCAGTAAGCTGGCTATGCATTTAGGATTCCTGGAATCTAAACTTCCACAGGCGTGTAAATATCTGCAGAAGATGCTATTTTTGTTACATCCAACTCCCTCAAGATGTTTTCTCTATTCAATTTATTCCTGGTTTGAAATCAAGTGGTAAAATCAAACCTGTGGATATGAGAGGGTAGACAAGTGAGAATTGATGTTGGAATCAATGATCCAGGTTTTTTGGGGTTTTGTTTCTTTTCTTTCTTTCTTTTTTTTTTGGATTTTTCTCTTGCACCCACATAAGAGCAGCATCCTGTTGTAGCACCTTATTGTTCATTTCTAGGATTTTCTAAGAACATGTTGTAGCTTCTCTGGGCAAAAACTGACCTTTTCCATTTAACTTTTCTACTGGATGTTCAGGAGTTCCAATGACGTTTTTATTCTTTGAATTATTTAGCTCAGCTCTGATTTTTCTTTCCCATTCTTTTTGGTCCGACGGCGCTGGCTGACTTCCGATTGCTCTATGTAAATTAGCAAATTGGACTCAAGTGGGTCCGACGGCGTTGGCTGACTTCTGACTTGTGTGTGTTAGAGTTTGCTTTTTAAGGTGAGAATAACACAATATGGGACCCATTGAGTTGCTGCGGATCACGCTTGTCTGGATCACGTTACTGAATGTCAAGTAGAATGGACTTTTCGACTAATGTTGTCATTTCCTCAAAAGAATGTGTAGCCTGTGCGTGGTGTGTTTGTGCTGCCCTTGGAGTTTTGATTGTAAATTTGATGTAGACCATTGAATCGAACTTGTTCACTCGCATTTTTCTCGTAGCCTCATAATATTGGTATAGTACTGTGATTGACATCTATTTGTCATGCATTTTGGTTGTTTGGGTATCATTTATCAGTTAATATGTATTGATAGATGCGTCTGTGATCTAATTGTCTTGTCTTTTTTAGGTGCATCCTGAAGCACGAGGGTTGGTGCTTGCCGTAATGCACCTCAAGTTTCTGGGATACTGTTTAGTCGTTCTACCCAAACAGATGGCTTGTAGAAATTGGACCCGGCTTCGCAACAATTGCATCTCGGTCGTCCATCTCGACAATCAATTGTCCGGATTTTACAAAGACTCCTCCCGGGAAGAACGAATCATTCATTCCGAGAAAAAGTCTTTCAACAAATCTGATTATTTAATATAACTTTTGGACAGCCGAGATTATACGGCTCATTCTAGGAATTATGCAATTTGTAGCTTGGTAGATCTGAACAATGAAGTACTACAAATTTAGGATGAAATTTTCGGTTGGAGTTTGGACCTCATATTGCCTAAATACTTCTGTGACGAGCTGTTAAAGGTCGTGCATGCTTGATCAACCTCACCTATATCTGATGTTTTATTTTTTATTTTTGCCAAGGGGTAGTTAATAAGTTAGTCCACAGGGTTAGGGGTTCAAAGATTGTCCATAATCTTGAACCACAAACGCCCCTAACGGAGCTCGAACCCTGAACCCTGTCCTTCCACAAGGGAAGGATTAGGAAAATACCATTGGACCACAAGCCCTTTGGCTATATCAGATACTCTCATTTGCAAACCTCTTTTCAGGGAGTGATTATTCGGTGCTCTTAGAGCTCCTGGAGCACCACCACGGCATGACCACTCGTTGATACAAGAGTCACGCTCTTTGTGGCGGAGCTTACATTAATGTGTGGTGGGAAAGGTATTTGGAGCATCATGTGCAGTACTGTGCTCCTGAGCAGGAATCGAATATGTTCAATCATGGCCCGGTATGTGTGTCCTGTCCCTTCCTCTTCTTTTATCAGTTTAACCGCATCAGGTGAGCCAGTTTCGATGATACTAACTTCCCTGAGCTCATGCCTTCTGATCACCTCCAGCCCTTATTGGATTGCACGTAACTCGGCTTCTAAACAGGTTGCTCCCATCTGCCCTGGTCTTTCCTTAAAATGCCTCGGAAGCCCTTACACACTGTGTTATGCTCCTTAGGCATTTTATTGGCCTTCTCTCGTCGTCGGAGCACTTAGATCTACTGGCGATACCATCCAGTCGATGCACGCAAATCGCAAATTATAACAAATCATTCATACGAGACTAAAGTCGAAAACTAACTAAATATTACTAACAACATAGCCGACCGTGCAGCGTCTGTAAGCAAACACAGTTATAGAAAGTATTCTTAAGAGGGGAAGAAGTAATCAAAAGTCGAAAAGCTAGAATTCAGCACCATTAATATTACTACTACTATAAACTGTTCAAATGGCACGTCAATAGTTGCAAAGCTATGGAAATGACAATCTGGTTAGGGATGGATTCCTCTGAGGGGGAACAACGGAGAAAGTCTCTATATGCGCGCAAAAGCCCGGGCAATCCTCCTGCTCACTCTTGATTGTGTTCTTGACCTTCCTGATGATAACATCCACAACAATCGGCATCACCTTGTCGCCATTGCCGCCTTCATTTTGGGCTCCCTCCCGCATTGACTGGGCCAAACCGAAACCCTCGTTTACTATCCCGTCCTTCACTGCCTCTGGTATATTCGCTCCAGTATATGCAGTTATTATAGAATGCAACAACAATCCATCGATGCCCTCAACCGTGGGATGAACGATCAAATCCTCGTACCAATCTAGCAAGGCGGTATCATCGCCACCAGCTGTTTCAACTATACGATGAACCTTCACATTCATGACAAAGCCATTGTATCCCCGAGGTAGATCACTGGGGACAATGCTATCGTCGAACAGGCAACAATGAAAATACCCACACCCTGTTGGGGAGACACAAACTTCTACCTCCTAAGAGCATCTCCACTCCTTACTCACTCCATTCCTTACTCAAACTCATACCAAATTTGAGTAGATTCTACTCAAATTTCTCTCCAAATTTGGTTTGAACCAAATCATTACTCAAATTTTGAAGGCTATATTCTCCCCCATCAAATTTACAACTATGTCATTAATGAAACATTTACTCAAATTTATGCATAGATTTGCATTTGCTCATTGGATTGCTTCATACCAAATCAAGTTTTTACCCAAATTTTTAAACTTTGAATGAAAAATTGAATAAGGAGTGGAGATGTTCTAATGATATGCAAAAGTCCTGGCAAACTAGGCCCAGTAGTGTATTTTTCTATCTTAAGAAGATACTTTTATGCCTTATTGCTATTGAAATTGAAGCCCCCCAAAAAAGAAAATGATAAATTTTAGCACTCCAAAAAATTGATAGAGGAGTTCTAAAACGACGTCGCTTTATATTTCAACACAGTTTAATTTTGGAGCCCTTCATTAATTTTTGAAATGCCAAAATCACAATCAAGGATAAAAAGTTTGAGCGAACTAAAAGAAGAATGGTAATATATGGATTACCTCCCTGAGATTTGCCCGTTTGGCAGATGACCCCCCTAAAGATTTAATAATGACCAATTTGCCTCCTCATGGTTTGGAACTAAAGTGCAACTCCTAACTCCGTTAACCGTAGAAATAAAAAGACTACGCTACCCTTTCTTAAATAAAAGGCTTTTACTCTCCTCCTTTAACAGGTTGACACATAGAGAAGGAGAAAGAGAGATGGCTATGGAGATTTGGGACAAACCCTAGGTATGTATATATATGCATCTATACTTACAGATATATACATACAACACATAGAGATAATTGTATACAAAATTTACATGTACATATAGTTTATGTATCTATATACAACCCCAATTACAACTCCCAGCACCACCAGTTAAATACCCACACCCACAGCTCTACACCCAAACAAGACATGTACTCCACCGCTGCCGAACACCTCCTAGAAACAGAGGATGCCATATTCTTCTCATCTTTCTTTACATAAGATTTCGAGGTAAAATAAGATGCTGTCTTTTCCACCCAATTACAAAGATTACAAATTTCTCTCCAAAAGGGATTTTGGGG
>JAOTQK010000019.1:26286964-26298256 GCA_025642025.1 Rhododendron ferrugineum
CTTTCAATCAGGAGAATCCTCAACTGGGACAGAATCAGGAAGGGGAACAAGGCCCAATCCGAGATTCGATAGGGCTCTAAGGTTCTTATTTTTTAAGTACTTATTTTTCATTTTACAAGACAAGTCATTCTCTCATTCTTGCATTCTACTAGCAACAAGATTTAACGAACGGAGAAAAAAGAAAGAAGAAATGGTATACAGTTGTGTTCTTGCTCAATGGATCTGCACTTGGGTTCCGAGATTTTGAACACACATTCGACTATTGGCTATCATTTGAATTACTAGTAGTAACATATATTCCAGTAAATTTTCATATCAAGGAATTTGATTCTTGGAGTTGAGTTTCTTCTTTATAATTTTTGTTATTATAAATAGCACATAGCAGAACTATTTTGCCAGTCTAACTCGGGACAAAGCAGCATAAAGTTCTGAGCTTGAACATTCGAAGCGATTCTCCCGCTATTGCTTTGCATTCGGCTAAGCAGCATCAATCTCCCTGATAGTATTAGGCATCAAATTGTGCGCAGGAATTGCTATTTTTGCCTTCTCGGGGGATTCTATCTACAAACGCAAAATTTATGGCTTCAGAATCTCCCTGTCGAATGACATGTTTCCCGGATGGAATTGGCCGGTCAATCCCTTCCCTTAGAATGAGAAGATTTTTTTTATGTGCCTTTCTTGAAAGCTCAACACTTATAATGCTTTGTCACGAGTTAGACCTGCAAAACAGTTCCACTAATATTTTACAAAAAATAATTAATTACTCCTCAAGCACCGTCACGTGTTGTTCCAAGAATCTTCTCCATCACACATTGATGTGGACTCCACTAACAAGTCCATGGCTTTCACACCATTATGTGGTGAAAGTCCAAGAGCATCACATGTTTAGAGCCGGCCAATGGGTAAGCCCCGAAAATCCACGGGCTTGAGCAACCCCCATGGGGCCAAAAAAGAAATTGTGAACCCAAAAAAAAAAAATATTTTAACTAAAAATGAAGTGTTAGCAAAGGGTAATTGATGGATTATTGCTCTAAATTAGAAAGTTTCTTGAAACACAACCAACGTTGTAGACATTTGAAAACAATATTGCTGAGAGAAGTAACAAAATCGATTGGCATACTTGATTTTGTTAGGTTTTATTGGAGAGATAGTAGTTTCCAAATGATATAGGTTGTTTTATCGAAGTTTGTTAATTATACCGATCACAGTTACTTCAGCGGAAAGAAATTTTCCTAAGTTGATAAAAAACTTTTCTTCGATCTACCATGTCACAAGAGAGAATACTTTGATTGGTTATGATCTCAATTGAACATAAGAGCAATTTTGTTCAATACTTCCCTCTCCTTTATTGGTTGATCACCCTCTCTTTTATTGATTAAAATAATGTGGATCTCACCACAATTGATGTCATGCTTACCCCTGCAATACACTTTTCGGTAAACATAATATCACCTTGTGATGAGATGCACACCATTTCAACCAATAGAAAAGAGGGTAATGTTCACTTTCTTTTAAAGAGAGGGTGAACAAAACTCACATCATTGAAATCATTCAGATAAGTTAAACTACGATGACTTAATTGAAGAATTTGCTTCGAAAAATGTAAGAAAGAGTTGGGGGTGCATTTCAATTACACACCATCGTTCAAATGAGAAGTTCTAGAACCACACCCAAAATGCACACCCACACACACAAGTGTGTGGGCTCCACATACACACTAGACACTCTAGTGTGTGTGGGTGTGCATTTGGGTGTGTAAAATGGGTGTGGTTGTAGAATTATTGCGTTCAAATTGCTTACACTGGAATGTCAGTGATATGCCACGTTGAGAAATTTTTGGGAGATCGGAAAAATATCTCTCTCTCTCTCTAATCCTGCGATGCCAAACCTTAGTACTCCTCTCCACACCACACTTCCCGACGAGATCATCTCCGACATACTCTCGAGACTCCCCGTCGTCTCTCTGTGCAGATTCAGGTGCGTTTCCAGATCGTGGCAATCTCTAATCTCCCACCCTCATTTCATCACGACACACCTCAATCGCAGCACCAACAGCAAACACGAGTGTCTTATCCTCGGTAATTTTTTTTGTAATTTGTACTCTGTGGAACTCGATTCTTCCCAATTCAGGCACCAATCATCGGCAGTGCACCTAGATTTCGCACCAGACCAAAACCCTAGCTGCTGTGATGAGATTGGTGGTTCGTGTGATGGCTTGGTATTGATGCTCGATGTATGGTTCAATTATTCTTTGGTAAACCCATCTACTAGAGAATCTAGAGAATTACCGGAATCTCCTTTTACAATTGAGGGTAAATTTTTTGCTGATTATGGGCTTGGTTATGACTCATCCATTGATGATTACAAAGTTGTAAATATTTCTTATCATCACAGAGAAACTGAGAGTGCTGATAATCTAGTCAGTGTGTATGCCTTAAAGACCAATTCCTGGAGAAGGATTGAGAACTCTCCTTATGATCATTCACATTTTGAGCATCAATCGGGGGCTTTTGTTTGTGGTGCACTCCACTGGGTAGCTAGTAATGGTATGGATGATGTTATCGTTGCACTTGGTTTAGCTGATGAAAAATTTCGAACTGTGTCATCCCCAGCTCTGGGTTGTACCGTTGACCAACTTTGTGTTCTTGGAGGGTGCCTTTGTGTGTTTGTTGAGCAGCTTTATGATCCTGGTTGTCTAGATGCTTGGGTGATGAAAGAGTATGGTGTGAGAGATTCCTGGATGAAATTTACAGTCACTTGTGATAATAGATATGAGTCTTGGCGACCCTTGAGTTTATCTAGGACCGGTCAATTTTTGTTTAACGTAGACGGATACAAATTAGTTCTCTTTGATACGCGAGAGAAGGAATCCAAGGAGCTAGTGGTTCACGGCCGTCCAGCTCAGTTTGAAGCAGGAACTTATGTGGAAAGCCTTGTTTCACCCACGAGGCTATGTTAATAAACAGACTTCACTGGATTTACTCATTAGGTATGTGTTTTCATTGTTCCACAGCTGTCTCTTCTTCATTATGATGCTTACAATGATGCAATTTCTTATATTTTTTGACTTAGAAATCTTGCTTAAATATAGAATAGAGTAGAGTGGAAATCGTTATTGGTCTTTTCAGTTTGTTTTCAGCAATACTTATGTTTAGTTGGTATTGTCATTGTGGTACAGTTGCTTACTCCCTGTACCGCTTTGTTCATTTGATCACTCCATGTATGTTCATTTGGCTTCTCTGATTGACTCATTTGGGGATTTTATAACGATGAGGATTTCACTGCGACTTCGACTTATTTTCCCCTTTTGAATAAGAAGCAAACATATGAGACATACAAGAAAACTAACCCCAGTCTTCCTAAACCTACCATCCATGGTTCATGACTTCATGGACATTCATTTGAGTTATTAGTTTGTTTGGCTGGGATTTAGGCTGTCTTTTGTCTGCAGCAACTAAGGTTAGGAGAATGACACTACAATGCTAATCTTCGCAAACATTCTAGGGGGGTCCATTCCGTAAAAAAGAGAGCTTTTGTTTTTTGTGGAGTTATTAGTTAATTTGGCTGGGATTCAGACCGTCCTTTGTCCGCAGCATTGCCCCTCTGTTGTACTAAGGTTAGGAGAATGACACTACAATGTTAATCTTCGCAAACATTCTAGGGAGTCTATCTTTTTTATGGGTTCATGTGTGCTTTGGTGCATTTGGTTATTACCTCCTCATTGCTTAGGACTCGCATGTTTTTTCTACTTTTGTCACATCATAATGATTAGAGATAGCACTGCTCAAGACTGAGCTCTCACTCCACCCGTCATCCAACATCATCAATGCTGCATAAAAGCTTGTCTTTTATAGATTCTGTTGGAAATCAATAATGAAACCTTTCTACTTTGGTGATTTATGGAGGCCATGCAGTCAATGTGCATTCTACAAAAGTGAAAGTGGGTATTGTTTTGACATGTATTTCACGATTGGTGGGATACTTTATAAGGAGCTACATAGCTCAGGGACAATGCACGGCAATTGCTTACGTCATTGATGCTGT
Source organism: Rhododendron ferrugineum (assembly GCA_025642025.1). Taxonomy (NCBI): domain Eukaryota; kingdom Viridiplantae; phylum Streptophyta; class Magnoliopsida; order Ericales; family Ericaceae; genus Rhododendron; species Rhododendron ferrugineum. The sequence continues at coordinate 26,291,009 of JAOTQK010000019.1, forward strand.
GGTATTGGCAATCAATCACTTGTATCTTCATTTAAGTATTTGTACCGTGTCTAATGACTTTCATTCTCTTTTCCAGGAGGATCATGAGACCATTTCTGCAAGCAGCCGTGGTTTGTTGATTTCTGTTATCTAGCACATTCCCTTAACTCATTTCAGAATTACTCTATGTTGTAGCAATATTATCTCGCATGTGCTAGCGATGGCAGAGTTAGCATCTTTATCAGGAATTCATTCAGAAGCACTCATATCCTTCCCTGTTGAGTGTTGACAATGGTTGATGCAACTTCTCGAGCTTGAATTCTAATGGATGCTGGCTTTTGATCAACTTCATGGCCCTTGATTATAGCCTTGCGTATCTTAGTTTTGTATTTTGTCTTTCTTACCCGATATGTGAAAAATAAACGCTGTGGACAAACTTGGACGCCCGTTTGTTCTTTCTGGACATTATTTCATGTCAATTACGTTAAATTCTGTAGTGACTGGTACCACACTGATCTATCTCATAGAATGTTTAGAACTTAATTTGGAAGTTTTTAGGGTGAGTTTGTTGTTCTAGTGCTACCAGAGTCTACCCCGAGCTAAAGCTCGAGAGGCCGCTTTAGGCCTGGAAGTTTACAAATTTTGAAAGGGCCCTTCTATTTTGACACCTCTTATAATAGTCCAACAAAAAAGAATATTTCATCTTCACTCTTGGCCACCGAAAAGTCGAGGCCGGCTCTGATTGCTACTAGGGCTTTGTATCTAGTTTCATCTCTAGCCCTTATTCAATTTCTTCTTTCATCGAGTAAAAATATGAGTAAAAGCTCTAGCTCATTGGAATAAGCATCTCCGGCCCTTGTGAACTGGAAATTAACACCATCCACTACTACTATAGCTGCTCCTCACCACAATCTGCCGTCTGCATTGCAACTCAGGTCTCTCTCCATATCTCCTCCCCTCTCTCTCTCTCTCTCGATCTCCTAGGACTACCACACCACCACAAAACTCCAAGTGGCCACCTTCGTAGGGTTGTCATAATTTCGATCCTAGCTGCACTAGAAGCGCAGCCAAAAAATAATTAGCACATGCGAAACAAGCACACACCAAATTTTTACGTGGTTTGGCCTCAACATCTACTCCTCATGGAAGAAAGATTCCACTATATTTAAAATAGAAGTTTACAATGTGAGATGCAAAATCATCCTCAAGCTCCAAACATCATTTTACATTTTTTATTGTATCGTTTAAGTAAAAACTTAACACGAGTGTTCATAATTTCTTTAAAATAATACATTTATGTGTGGGTAAAATAAAAGTAACGTATATTTGTGATTAAATATGTTAGTTCACCCTTTTAAATTGCACAGAAAGGACTATGTTTGTAACAGATGATGGTCTAAAAATTTAGTAGTACTTCAATAAATAGTCTGACAAATATACACACAAAGGAGTCAATAATTTTATTGAAAAACTATCGTAATTTTTTTGGTGTGATTGAAATATGTAAGAATATTTTAGAGAATTCACGGGCCTCCAAGTCAGTCCGGCCTTGACCAAGTGTATGGGCCTCACGAAAATATTTTGTGAATAATATTGTTTAGAGCATTACGTGTCGGTGCCAAGAGACCTCTGAATAATTATTTCCAGTAACGGAAAATTTGGAGAGTAATTTCCACACTCCTCCCCTTTGTACTAACCATGCTACCCGTTTTGTTTTTAGTGTGCGAAGTTATCAAAACATTCTTTTAGAATAAATGTGGGGTGAAAATTGAGAAAATCTTTTCTACAGATGTTTCCGTGAAAAAGAGTTTTGCGGAGCACCATCGCGCGCGTCCAAAGTGTATTGAATGGTCCAGATTTAAATGAAACTTTTCCGAAGAAGAGTTAATTCCTAAATTTTTTTATTTAAATCTGAACCATTGAAAACTAAAACTGATGGTCAAGATCGCTCACCTCCGTGATTCTCTTATTCACGGCTCCTCATAAGACAATCTCGTGAAAATTACCCCCCTAAAATCTGAGGAATTTTTCAGTGCCGAGCAGGTATTGCCCACGTGGCACCCGCTCGGCGAATCCGAGCCGTCTGATATACTTTTGGACGGCTCGGATTAAAACCCTTTCTCTCCTCTCCCCCAATCACTTTCTCTCTCATTTTCTCTCTCCAAATCTGAGCCGTTCAAAAATGAAATGGACGGCTCGGATGGCCGAGCGGGCATCACGTGGTACCCGCTCGGCACTGAAATTTTTTTCCTAAAATCTAGAGTAAAATTAGGGCACCGCTGAAAGCCCGTGTCCCGCGGCAAAATAAAAAGAGAATCTCTCTCTCTCTCTCTCTCTCTCTCTCTCTTTGCGTGAGCGATATCCTGCCATGCAAGACCTTTCCGACGATATCATCTTGGACGTACTCTCGAGACTCCCTGTCGTCTCTCTCTGCAGATTCGGTTGCGTTTCCAAATCATGGCGTTCTCTAATCTCCCACCCTCATTTTATCAAGGCACACCTCAATCGCAGCACCAACGACAAACACGAGCGTCTTCTTCTCTGTGGTAATTATAATTGGTTCTCCGTGGAAATCAATTCTTCCCAATTCGGGCACCAATCGCTGGCAGCGCGCCTAAATTTCGCACCGCACCGAAACCCTACCTGGTGCTTGGAGATTTGTTGTTCGTGTGATGGCTTGGTATTGATGCTCGTCGTAGGGCTCCATTATTTTGTGGTAAATCCTTCGACTAGAGAATCTAGAGAATTTCCGAAACCTCCTTTCAGTAAAGCTTTCGATCATTATGGGCTCGGTTATGACTCATCCATCGATGACTACAAAGTTGTAAATATCTCTTCTTATGATAGAGAAACTGATCAGTGCGCTGATAATGTAGTCAGTGTGTATGCCTTGAAGACCGATTCCTGGAGAAGGATTGGGAGCTCTCCTTATGATCATTCACGTTCTAAGCATCGATCAGGGGCTTTTGTTTGCGGTGCACTCCACTGGGTAGCTAGTAATGGTACGAACGATGCTATTGTAGCACTTGGTTTAGCAGATGAAAAATTTCGGACTGTGTCATCTCCAACTCTTGGTTGTACCGGTGACCGACTTTGTGTTGTTGGAGGGTGCCTTTGTTTGTTTGTTGAGCAGTTTTATAAAGATCGTTGTGGTCTGGATGTTTGGGTGATGAAAGAGTATGGTGTGAGAGATTCCTGGACGAGATTTACAGTCCCTTTTAATGATTATTATAGCTTTGGTTGTTCTTCGAGACCCTTGAGTTCATCTAGGACCGGTCAAGTTTTGTTTAACGTAGGAGGATACAGATTAGTCATCCTTGATCCACGGGAGGAAGAATTCAAGGTGCTAGTGGTTCACGGCCGTCCAGCTCAGTTTGAAGCAGGAACTTATGTGGAAAGCCTCGTTTCACCCAAGAGGCTATGCTAATAAACAAACTCCACTAGATTTACTCATTATGTATGTGTTTTCTCCTTGCTGCACTGCCAGCTCGTCTTTATTATGATGGTTACAGACTTACAGTGATGCAATTTTTACGTACTATTGCTTAGTATGTTTTTTGACATAGCTAGAAATTTGGCTTAAATAAGCCACTCCATAGAATATAGTAGATTTGAAATAATTATTGATCTTTTCAGTTGTTTTCTGTGATGCTTATGTTTAGTTGGATTGCGAGGGTGGATTGTCCTATCATTCTTTATGTGAAGCAAAAGAAAGACGAGACATACGAAAAGTAATTTTTGTCAATGACGATTTTGTGAAATTTTGCTTTATCCAGGGCGTTTGGCATGATTCGAACATGGTATCGTCATTGTGTTACGGTTGCTTTCTCCGTATACCGTTTTGTTCATTTAATAACTTCATGTATGTTAATTTGTCTTCTCGGACTGACTCATTTGGAGATTTTCTAAGATGAGGATTTCACCACGACTTCAACTTATTTTCCCATTTTGAAACACATGACTGTATGAGTCGACATACAAGAAAAGTTACCCCTGTCTTCCTAATTAAACCAACCATCCATGGTTCATGGACATTCATTTGGTCATTACCATCATGTATGTTAATTTGGCTTCGTTTTTGTGGAGTTATTACTTCGTTTGGCTGAGATTCAAGCCATCTTTTATCCGCAGCATTGCTTGAGGTTAGGAGAATGACACTACATTAATGCTAATCTTGGCAGGCATTCTAGGGAGTCCCTCTTTTTAAAGGTTTCATGTGTGCTTTGGTGCATTTGGTTATCTAGAAACAAAGTTTTTCCCAAGAATTTACTCAATGTCCAGACCTCATTACTTAGGACTCGCATGCTTTCTATACTTTCGTCACATCATAATGGTTAGAAATAGGTCTGCGAAAGACCTCACTCCACCCGTCATCCAACATCATTAATCCTGCATAAAAGCTTGTCTTTTATAGATTCTGTTGGAAATCACTATCAATGAAGCCTTTCTACTTTGGTGATTCGTCGTGGCCATGCAGTCAACGGTGCATTCTACAAAAGTGAAAGTAGGTATTGTTTTGACATGTATTTCAAGAATGGTGGGATACTTTATAATTAAGGAGCTACATAGCTCAGGGACAATGCATTGCAATTGCTTACCTCATTGATGCAGTCTTTTGTATCTTCATGAGACCATTTCTGCAAGCAATCATGGTTTGTTGATTTTTTAAAACACAACTCCGGACAACTGTGTCCGGAACACTCTTATAGTGAGTGTGTTGTTCTATTGCTATTGCGGCTTTGGATCGCTTTGGATCTAGTTTTTGGGATATGTTTTTCCCCTCGTCTGATGTGTTATGTTTAACCCCTGAGTTCTGCTGTAGATGTTTGGATTCAAAGGGTATATACTATATGCTCTTGATCCCCTCTTTAGGGTTGGTTTGGTTTGTAATGAAGTAGCCTGCCCGAAAAAGAGAGACTAATTTGGAGCATCTATCAAGTCTCGCGGTTAGTTTTCTGTGTTGTTCCAAAAAGTCTGGATTAACTCTCCCCTCACGCGGGGTCGTATAATACCTTACTTGGGGTAATAGGTGAGTTCACGCTATTGTCTAAATGATAGTTTCGGTATTCCAAAAGTCTACGGTTCCCGACCAAAGGGATCCCGACGCCCCGCCGGGCCCACTCCGGCCACCGGACGGCTGATCCGAGCCGTCCAAAAATTCTATAAAAAAAAACGAGTGAGTGTTTGGATCGACCACCTACACACATCGGATGCCGTTGATTCTCGCGAGGGCCCACTCGTTTTTTTTATAGAATTTTTGGACGGCTCGGATCAGCCGTCCGGTGGCCGGAGTGGGCCTGGCGGGGCGTCGGGATCCCTTTGGGGTCGGGAACTGTAGCCTCTCTTTGGTATTTTAGTCCAAAATACCCACTGTTCAATGCAACTCATTGCACTTAACTTCGTAGTCTGAATGGTATATGTTGTATTTTTAAGGGAAAAACAAGTGATATTTTGGCATTAGTCTGAAGACAAAAAAAATATACCGTGAACTCACCTATTATGTAATTTTATTGACAAATTTTATAGTCCATTTAAAAAAGCAAGAATAGATTGAAAATCATTTTCCTAAAACAAATTAATACTAACTGCTATTTATAAAAAGTAACCTATCTTTCTCATAAAATTTCTTCTTCCACAGGGCAAGATTATCTATAGCCCTTGCTCAAAAATATGTGTAAAAGCTCTCTTTAGTCATTTTGTGAACCGTAAATACCATTCACGACTACTACTACAGGACCGGAAGTATTGAATAATTTTCCGACTACAGCCAACCGGCGACCTTCATAGCCCTTCAATTCGGATCCTGTTACCCTCGCTGGAGACTTGTGCACCTCCTACGACCATCAGCAACCACCACACCCAACCGGCGACCTTCATAGCCCTTCAATTCGGATCCTGCTACCCTCGCTGGAGACTTGTGCACCTCCTACGACCATCAGAAACCACCGCTACCCCACCAAAAGTCGCCAAACAGCATTGAAAAAATGACGACCACCGCCCACCACCTCCAAAAACTAGCCATTTGTAATTTGGTATGGGGCTTGGGTCTCTCATAATGTGGTGAAAAATTTGAGTACAACCCTTCACATAATACTACAAAAATGGTTTGTACTCGTGCTCGTATTCATGAATTTTAGTTGCTTAAGAGGTATTTGACAAACGCTTTCACACTCACGTTTGCGTACCCGCCCGTGCGTCAACTTTAAAAAATCAAACAGTTCATTTTACAAATTAAAATTCAATTTTTAATATACCAATCCATGGACTCGGGGGGGCTGCTACCCCTTTGGGGCAGCAGCAAGCTGCTATGCTCAATACTACACCGTTTCATGTGTCTATAATTCTTTTGATTCCTAACTTCTTATTCCTTGTTTGGCTAGTAATAAGTCCAACACAACAGATGGTCTAGAAAAGGCGGGAAAAAAGGGGGGGGAAAACATATCTATCAAGTAAAAAGCGATTACACTAAACCGTGGCTTTGGTGTTTGTTCCTCGCCACGCTCCACAAGAACCGTGCGCTTTTGCTGTGATCACCTCCTCCATTGCCATTGGTATTGCTTTCTTTAATCACAAGATTTGCTCCATTGCACCAGGTATGCTCTGTTAAGAAGTCGGTGGGTCCAAATTCCAAAATCTAATTTGCTTTGTCCATGTATAAGCTTTTTGTCGTGTAGAATGAAATGGTAAATTGTTGCATTTATTTAATCATTGCACCAGATTAATCAAAGCACTTAATGAAAGCTTTTTGTCAAAGGCTTAATTTGGTCAAAGCTTTTTGTCATTGTTTATGAATTACTTTCATATGTTCTTTTTTCGTTGTTCCCATTGTGACCTGTTTTAGATTTTTTTTTCAACTCTTTATTGTAGAATGGAGGATGATGGGCTTGAGGGGTATATAGAAGATAATGGGGAGTTGTTAAATGAGCGCACACCACGTATTGGTATGGAGTTTGAGTCGGAGGAGGTTGCTTTTTAATTCTATAACGAATATGGAGGGATTAGGGGATTCGGTATTAGACGAGATTCCCATACGAAAAGCAAAAAAGATGGTCTCATGATTAATAGAAAGTTTGTTTGTCGTAAGGAAGGAGAAAAGGAAAAGGATAAGCGGCGTTCCATAGTCCTACAACCTAGACAAGAGACGAGAACAAAGTGTACTGCAAATCTGTATATATCATTTAATCGGGATTCGATGAAATGGGAGGTGAAAAAGTTTGATGATGTCCACAATCACCTATTGCATCTTCCTGAAACTGCTTATTTGATGTC
>JAOTQK010000019.1:26298356-26311693 GCA_025642025.1 Rhododendron ferrugineum
TATGTGATTTGCAATGAGTATGGAGAGAAGCCTATTTTTTGTTTGTTCCAAATATGCACAGCTGTTTGTTCCGTAATCTGTTATCAAATGATGATGGTTGATCCGTAATTGGCCAAATGTGCACAGCTGTTTGTTCCAAATGTGCATGGCTCCTTGTTCAGTAATTGGCCAAACAGGAATTTAGAGCCCTGAAGATTGTGGATATTGGTAGGCATGAAACGGTGTAGTATTGAGCATAGCAGCTTGCTGCTGCCCCAAAGGGGTAGCAGCCCCCCCGAGTCCCCAATCCACCACGTCCGATCAAACTTATCTCTTGTGCCAATATACTACTTTTATGTGAGCTCTACAAAAATTCCAGGGACATCATGCCTGTTGTCTCCATCAGCACGAACGGTCCGGATTGACCCAATGCGCATGCTCACAAAGATGGAGGAACCACCGTAGCACGAACCACCGTAGTTGATCAACACCTGGTAACACTTCCTTTCATCCTCAGTTGCTTTGAGCTTCTACAATTGGTAACGCTTCTATACTTTTGCCCCCAATTCTACATCTTCTGAATCTGTTTATAACCAATAAAATCACCAGTGGCAGTGAATGGCCAGACCTCCACCCTCTTTCAAAACCCTAATCCTCCGCCAAAACCCACCTCGCACAATCCAAAACCCCAATCCCCAAGTCCGAACCCTCGGCGGCGGCGGCGGCGAAGAATTCGTTCAGACCCATCACCAGAACAAGCTCGAGGGCTTGACCCAGATCGCAAAAGAGGTTTCTAAGGTAATCCGAACCCGGCCCAGGTGGGAACAGTCCCTAATCTCTGATTACCCTAGCGTCAATTTCCTCGACCTACAGTTTTTTCATGAGATTTTCAAGCAGCAAAACAATGCCTTTCTCTCTCTTCGCTTCTTTTACTGGCTTAGTTCTACTAACCGTGGATTCGTGCCGGATAAGTTGTTGTGTAGTGTGATTTTTGATAGTCTTGTGGAGGCCAAAGCTACCAATGCTGCCAAGTCTTTTTTGGGTTATGTAGATTTTACTCCTCAACCGGATTCTTTGGAGAGATACATTAGATGTCTGTGTGAAAATTGTGATAACAGGTCGATTGAGGAAGCATTGAATGTGTTTGATCACTTGAAAGAGTTTGGTTTTTGCCCGGCATTAGAGACGTGGAATTCGGCTTTGTTTGGTTCCGTTCAAGCTGGGAAGATTGATGTTGTTTGGAAGTTGTATGGGGAGATGATGGATAATGGCATTGTGGGGGACGTGGATACAGTTGAGTATTTGATTCAAGCTTTTTGCATTGATAATAATGTTTCGAAAGGTTATGAGCTACTGAGACAAGTTCTGGAAGATGGTTTTGTTCCTAGTAATGTTGCTTTTAATAAGTTGATATCTGGGTTTTGTAAGGATGGGAAGTATTCTAGCGTTTCCGCACTCCTTCATACTATGATTGCAAAGAACTGTCGGCCTGATATTTATACGTATCAGGAAATAATCAACAACCTTTGCAAGAGGGGTGTTTGGCGTGAAGGATTTCGGATTTTCAATGATTTAAAAGATAGAGGGTATGCTCCTAATAGGGTCATGTATACAACTATGATACACTGTCTTTGTGAGATGAAAAGGATTGGGGATGCGCGGAAGTTGTGGTTTGAGATGGTTCGGAAAGGAATTCTTCCAAATGAATACACCTATAATGCGCTCATTTATGGGTTGTGTAAAGTTGGTTATATTGAAGATGCAAAGGAGTTGTACAAGGAAATGTGTTGTAGAGGTTACAAAGAGACCACAGTCAGTTACAGCACTATGATCAGTGGGCTTTGCTTGCATGGAAGAACAGAGGAAGCTTGTGAGTTGTTTCAAGAAATGGACGAAAAGGGAATTACTCGTGACATAATCACGTACAATTCGATGATTCAAGGTTTATGCAAAGAATTGAAGATACGTGAAAGTATGAACCTGTTGGACGAACTTCTGGAGCAGGGTTTGCAGCCGTCAGCTTCCACTTATACTTCCCTCATAGAAAAGCTTTGTGAAATGGAAGATTTGGACAAAGCAAAAATCTTGTGGAGAGATATGCAAAATAGGGGCATAGAACCAGCAGTTTGTACTTATGATTTCATCATAACTGGGTTGAGCAATAAAGGGTATGTTGCCGAAGGTATGGAATGGTTGAGTGCAATGCTGAAAAGTGGGCTCAGACCACGAAAGCAGACCTTTGAGAGACTAATTCAATGTCTCTCACAAGGAGATAAGCTGGATGAGGTTTTACTCGTTTTGGATTATATGTTTAATGTGGGTTATGTACTGAGAAAAAGTATTTGCCAAGACGTGGTTGATAGACTATGTGATAAGAATTCTCTTCAGACTCTTCACATTGAGACGTGTCTGGGGTTTATCATGCAGAAAGAAATTACAGCACCAGAGGTCTTCTAGCACTTCTTTTTTTATCTTACTTGGTCATATTCTATTTAGATGAGACTATGTTGTTGTATTTTGTGAAACCTGTCTTTGACAATGGTTTAAGTTAGTTGCATTCTTTCGTTACACCATAGGAAATCTCATGAATACAACGATTTAAGTTAGTTGCATTCTTTCGTTACACCATAGGAAATCTCATGAATACAACGAATATTTCTAATGCATACTGTCAGGTCTCCATGTACGTCATGTGAATTTATCTCATAGTTCTGGGGAAATATCCCTGCTCAGTTAGTATAAGTCTGACATCTGTGACCATGCTTCTGTTTGAACTAGCAATGATTGAAGTGAATCTGTTATACAGTGCAGGCTTCTATTACCAATACCTTTCTTTGTTTATGAAGAAAGAACATTGCAATTATTGTCGTACAGTTGTACTTCACATTCACTTCCCGCAACCTTAATTAGAGAAATTAAGGTCACTATAGCCCTGTGAAGCTTTGAGAGAATATTAGAAAAAAAATATGCTTGTGCTAATTTATTTAGTCTTGTAGACCGTCGCTATCAAGCTGAAGTTACTTAACCAAAAGTTTTGACACTTCAACTTAGCCCTCCATACGTGATTGAAACTCGGTGCAAATGCTAGTTCAATATTGACTATGAAAGCGCTGAGCCAAAAAAAAAAAAGGACTATGAAAGTGGAAATAAGCAGGGAGCAGTGTAAGGCCAACGTCAATTTTACTACCGGGGTTGATGTTACCCTTTCTGTTTGAAACGATGAAATTCATTAGTTTTTGTTATCGACTTTGACATCCATTAGTTCCAACTATTTGAAATTCTGTGGCATTGAGGACTGGACGCCGTGTGCATGAGCATGGCCATCAGACCGAATTCAACCTACCTCTGCAATTGAATTAAGCCTTTTACATGTCATGTGTTCAGGTTTCCACTGGTTCTCTGGTAACAACTAGCAACCAAATGGTACGAACGTTATTGTTGGTGTGATTAAAGTTTTTCACTTATTCAATCCGACAATTCTAGAGACATGTCTAGTATGGACCTCGTTGGGGGCATTTGAATATCAACTCATTGTTGTGACCACCCTAATTTGTTTAGTTAATTGTGCACGTTAAATATCTAATCTTGGTGCCTAATATTTTCCGTGGTGATCAATTTTCTTGTATTGGAAGCACCTTCAGTGCCTTGTGGGCGGTATTGGAATCAGAAGTCCTTCATGTGAAGAAGGGTATGTTGCCGAAGGAATGTAATTGTAATGGTTGAGTGAAATGCTGAAAAGTGAGCTCAGACCTTGAAAACAAACTTTTGAGATACTAATTCGATGTCTCTCACGAGGAGATAAACTGGATGAGGTCTTACTCGTTTTGGATTATATGTTTCATGTAGGTTATGCACTCAGTCAATGTACTTTCCATTCTCTGGTTGACAAACTATGTGATCAGAATTCCCTTCACTTTGAGACGTGTCTAGGGGGTATCCTGTAGAAAGAAATTACCGCAGCAGAGGTCTTCTAGGCCCTTCTTTGTTTGTCTTATTTTTTTATCATTTATTTAGACGAGACTATGCTCTGATTGTTGTACATTTGTATGAAATAAATCTTTTAGAATTGTTTACTACTTTACTTAGTTGCATATGCGTTCTTTCATTGCATCTCAGGGAAATTTCATGAATACTTCTGATGCTTTCTGTGAGGTCTCCATAAACTTAGCTCATAGTTCACGTAGGGAAATATATCTGCTCAGTTAGTATGAGCCTGACATCCATGACCATGCTGCTTGTGAACTAACTATTTTTTTGGTGAATCTGTGATACAGTGCAGGTTTCTGTTACCAGTACCTTTGTTGGTTTATTAAGAAAGAATTTTGGAATTACTGTTGTGCCCCACATGGCCTATAAGGTCTTTTAGAGGTTATAAGAAAAATTTGTGTCTGCGTTAATTCATATAGTCTTGTAGACTGTCAATATCAAGCTGACGTTACATGATTAAAATTACTGGGCCTTCAACTTAGACCTCCGAACGTGATTGAAACTAGATGCAAAGACTAGTTTCGAGATTGACTATAAAAGTGGAAGTAAGGCGGCAGCAGTGTATGTGACATGCCAACATCAAATTTACTACTTGGGTTGAAGTTTCCATATCTGAAACGATTTCAAATCCGTTAGTTTCAAGTGGTAGAAATCCTTTAGTGCTGAAGACTTGACAGCGTGTGGCTGGCCGCTAGAACAAATTCGACCTACCTCTGCAGTTGAACCGAGCCTTTCAAAAATGCTATTTCTTTAGGTTTCCGTTCATTCTCTAGTTGCAAAAAATAATATGAACTGTTATTGTGGGAATAATTAGTAATTTCACTTCTGCAACCAGAGACTCTAGAGAAATATCTAGAATGGACCTTTGGGGGGGCATTTGAATATCGACCGATTGTTGTAACCCTAATTTATTTAGTTAGATGTGCACGTATAATATCTAATTTTGGTGCCTAACATTTTCTGTGGTGGTCAATTTTCTTGTATTGGAAGCCGATAAAAGAAATTGTTTCTTGTACTGGAAGCAACTTCAGTGCCTTCTGGGAAGTATGGAAATCAGGCCTTTGAGTGAAGAAGGGGCAGTTGAACTGTAATCTGGTCGCGAAGATGCCATCAGTTTACTAGGACATCATCCCCTCTAGGGGTATCAGGGGATCTAACTTTCCTATCTGTCATGCTTCCTCAACGGGTAATTCTTAACATTCTCTTGCTTGACAAAACGCATTCAACTTCCAAGGACCTTGTCTTTTGTCCCTCACATAGTCTGGTTTTTTGATCAACTCTGTGGCTTCCATCTGAACAGATGGCACCAAATTGAGACAGGCCGTGTGACCGATCTGAATAAAATCTCCACTCTCAATCCTTTTTTGAGGCTGGTGAGATCCTTGTCTGTGTTTGTTGATGTTGCTGGGGCATGCAGATGTGAAAATGTGGCTGGGGTTCTGTTTCAGATCTGAGCTCCGAGTGGTTCTAGCTGCTGCTTATTTGCAGCTGTCTTGCTTTTGTATTGCCATGGTATTTGATGGTTATGCGTAGCACTGGATGGTCCACATCTTTTGTAGGTTCTTGCCAGCTTCTATCCGTTGTTAACTTGTTAGATTGCTTTTGGTATTCCCCTGTAAGTTCTACTGATTTTTTCCAATCTTTTCTGGAACATCCAGGCATGTCCCACCGTCCTTTGATTAATACGACACTTGACACATATCCACACCCTAATTCCGCTCCAAGCGGATGTAAGATAGGGTAAAGACAACCGTCCAAGTATCCATTTTTTTTGTGCGTGGACAACTTGCTCTTCATAATACTATGGTGGTTATTGTAGGAATCTTTGGTAAGTCCTTGCTATGATGCATTTCTTAGCTCTGGTTCATCTTCATGTGTGCGGGTGCTTTGGAGAAATTTTTCATAATTGTGGTATAAGTTTTACAGCAAGTTGTTGGATAACCTTGTGGATGGATTTGTTAATTCTAGAAAAGCCGAGTTTAAGAAACTTTATCGTTACAAAGGGCTACATGAAAGTCTTTTTTTATGTTGACTGAGGTTCATCGTAGTCCATTATTTGTGGAAGCCTTACAAAGGAGATAACTTCATTTGATTTTGAATGTCTTATTCTTAGAATGTAAGACTAAAAGATGATACTATGAACTTGCTATGAAGTTGAACATGATTACCATAGGCATTTTCTTCGTCTTTTCCTACAGTGTTTGGATTACAGAGGTCTTTAGGAAAAAGCCTTTGAATTGCAGAAAACATGAGCTCTGTTTTCATGGTGGTGGTACTAGGGAAGGCTAGACTTCACCCGTAACAAATGTGGTATTGTGGTCTACTAAATGGAGGGTAATTATAACTACAGATAGCTTGTGTGAAGGACAGAGACTTTCTGGCTCTATTTTCTGACTAACTATTCAAAGTTCTCGGGTACCGTCATGTGGTGCTCTAATATCTTCTGCCACCGTGTGAAATTCACACACTTAATTCTGGCCCCACTTGAATGTGTAGTTGAGGGGTCGGGGCACCACGTGAAGTACCTAGGAGCACCGAATAATATTTTTCCCATTTTCGATAGAAATTGACAATACCTAGAGGTGTTGAGTATATTTTGAAGCAGGCTAGGACTTTGTCAAAGAATTGAGGTTGACTATCTAACATCCTGATGGATATTCCTGCTTGTTTTTAAAGGCTAGTTGTTCCTTCCTATCCGGATCCATAAACCTCCATCTACCCCTAATCAAATGTTGATGTAACAATTTTAGTAACCTGAGAGGTGCCTCTGTATTTGTCTATTTTACTCTGATGCAGTGATGAAAATACCAGGCCCTCTCATTTTTCCTATTTCTCTGTCAAGACTATGGCTGTGTTTGGAATCTAGGAAAATGAAAGAGAAAGGGATGATAAATAAATACTATTCCCTGATTCCTTGTTTGGTCCTCTTTTTTTTTGATCGGCTTGTTTGGTTCCTAATTTGAAAGTTAAAGCAGAATTAAAAAGGAAAGCATTCACACTTACTTGTCTTTCTCACTTTTTATTTTCCTTGTTTTTTTTTTTTTTTTTTTTACGATGGTCCCCAATGTATTGGCGAAACGACAATCTAGTCCTTAATATACAAATCGCGTCTATTGCATCTCCAATGTTTACAATGTGTATTTAAATGGTCTTTGAGTCTAACTTTGTCCGTGCTCACCGTCAAACGTAGGGGTTTACAAACATCATCCCACACAACTTTATCTTCAATCTCAAAACTGTAAAGTTAGGTTCTTACTTGGTACTTTCTTTCCTCCTGTTTACAATCAATCAATACTTTTCTTTCTTTTCATTTGTAGAACCGAAACAAAGATGAGTGGTTACATTTTAACGAGCATGTACACCAAGGATAGCAATTTTACCTACTCGAAAAGGTACTTTAATATTTTACCCATTCACTTTCCCCTTCCAGCCTACACCGGACTCTCTATCATCATCCTTTTTCTATCCCTCATATATTCATAAAATATACACTGTTGAGAGGAGAGAAACTCAAAACCCAGATCCAAGTCAACCTCCTCCTGCCCGCCGCCCTCTTCCAAGCCGACCTCCGCACAAATCCAAGCCGACTTCCGCTTGTTGAATACCTCCGTCGAGATCGATTCCGACTTCACCGGTCATCCATGCCTCTCTTCGTTCCAGTTTGAAGAATTGAAGTCTTTCTTCGTTTTCCATCAAATTAATTGTTTAATGGATACATGGTGAACAGTGCGTCAATATTTCTACCGAGCCGTTTCAACAAATTTATTTTTCCTTCACTTTTACCTCATTTGCTGCACCTTTGTTTTTTGTTGTTTTTCTCTGTAAAATAACTACAAAAGGAGTTTTAGCTCACTTGGTGTACATGCCCTTACAAGTTAGAGGGAATTGGAATTGGTAGTGATGAGGGGTTAATAGTGAACATACACATGAAAAGTAATAGAAAATTGATATTCACACTTCACTTTTTACTGATCGCGTTCTACTTTGTTTATGAAGTTACTAATAACTTTACGTTAAAATTGGAGCGTCATTAGTAAAAAGTGGAGCGCGAAAATTAGTTTCCAAAGAAATATCACGGGTACA
The DNA here is from genome assembly GCA_025642025.1 of Rhododendron ferrugineum. Taxonomy (NCBI): domain Eukaryota; kingdom Viridiplantae; phylum Streptophyta; class Magnoliopsida; order Ericales; family Ericaceae; genus Rhododendron; species Rhododendron ferrugineum. Next base: position 26,306,406 of record JAOTQK010000019.1, read on the forward strand.
AAAAATATTACGGGTACAAATAGATTTGCACACTCTTGGGTAGTTGGGTGCACATAATTTTAAATATCCAACAAAAAAATATTACGGGTATAAATAATGTGCACAGATCCGGACATAAGATGAGTTCCTAATTATTCGATTATCTTATCAGATTCATGTGCATCAGACGGTCTCGGTTATTTCTGTGTATATCCATTCATGTCCGTAGCATTGCCCATACCCAACGGATTGCTAAAAGTAAGGGGCGTTTTCACAAATTCATAAACTCTCCGGAGACGTTTCTTTATTTATCATAAGTACAGGGAGTTGTTCCTGCAATTTTCTCTAGATAAATACCCCCGTACACCTACAACCCTCTCGAATTACCCTTCCACCAGAAAAGCAATACCCACCACACGGGCCACTCAGATACATACATATCGATACAGAGAGAGAGGAAGAAGAAGAATCGAGGAGAGAGAGAAGATGAACGGATTCGACAGATTGAGCACCAAGGGTGATGACATAGACATAGAGGCGGGCACCCTATACCCAGGTCTAAGCTACGGAGAGAACCAGCTCCGATGGGGCTTCATCCGCAAGGTCTACGGCATAGTCGCGGCCCAGCTCGTTCTGACCACCATCGTCTCCTTCGTCACCGTCCTCTACTCACCCATCAACGACCTCCTCAGGGGAAACTCCGGCCTCCTCCTCTTCTTCTTGTTCCTTCCCCTCGTCTGTAAGCCCCCCACCCCCCTAGATCTCGTAACTTTTTCGGTCTGTTGATATTGTAATTGGGTAATTCTTGGTGGGTTTGTTTAGAGTTGTGGTGGGTTGATCCTTGATTTTGACTGGGGCATTTCTGTAATTGGGAAAAAATTTAGTGGGTTGAATTGAATTTAGGTTTGGGTCCCCCTTGGTAGGGTCTTGGTTTATTCGATCTGTAGATAGTGTGGCGTAGGTAATTCTTGGTGGGTTTCTTTAGGGTTGTGTTGGGTTGATCCTTGATTTTGGCTGGGGCATTACTGTAATTGGGAAATTTTTAGTGGGTTGAATTGAATTTGGGTTTGGGTCCCGTTTGATAGGGTCTTAGTTTATTTGTTCTGATGATTTCGGGGGATTGTTTTCTGGGTTGCATCGAGGGTTTTGTTCTGGCGTTGACCAGTTTTGATTTGATGATTCTATGATCATTGACTAGAGGGATGTGATGAAATTGGGAAATTGACTATGGGGTTTCTTTAGGGTTAGATCTCAAAACCTCCATCTGTTAATATAGAAGCTTGGGCGATTCTTGGAGGGTTTGTTTAGGGTTCTTTTGGATTGATCCTCGATTCTGACTAGGGCACTTCTGTAATTTGTATTCTTTTAGGGGGGTTGCATCTGAATTTGGGTTTGGGTCCCCTTTGTTGGGGACTTGGTTTATTTCTCCTGGTCATTTGGGTTTCGATTCGTTCGGTTTTTTTTTAGTGGGTTAGGTTTATGGTTCTGTTCTTGGGTGATCATTTGTGCTTTGATCTCTGTTTGGTAACTTTGGTTGTTGGCTAGAGTATTTATTATTATTATTATTTATTTATTTTTATTTTTTTTGGGGGGTGGGGTGGGGGAATGATTCTAATCGTGATTAAGGCTTAGTTCTCCTTTGATGGTCACTAGGGGGGATTGTTTACAGGGATGCATTTAGGGTCTTGTTCTTGCGTTGACCAGTTTGGATTTGATTGTTCTATGATCGTTGAATAGAGGGATGTGAAATTGGAAACTGACTAGTGTCTGAAGTTTTTTTGCCCGATCGTTTGGGTTTTAATTTGATCCTTTTGGTACTTCGAAGTTTTTTGTGGTTTTCTGTGGTCCAGACTCCAGAGTTGTTTAATGCTGGAAATTGCTGTGGAACTGAAGTATTAGAACACGATTATATTTCATTCTGATTTGTAACACTAATTCAGGAGATACTATGCAAGAGGTATTTTTGTCCACATAATAACGCCGTGATTGGAAAGACCAATTGATAATGTAAATATTGATGGAATGCCAAATACCCCTTCTGGATTCCAATCCAGCCGGCTGCTGAACCATTTGTTCTGCTCTCCACCTTATCTAGATTTCAGATATGCATGGCTTGCCGTTTGGCTGGTTTTGGTTCTTGGACTGGTGGAGGAAAAATTGTAGGAAGGGAAACAGATTTTTGAAGTTTTTCTTGTCTCCTTTTCCTAATCCATCCATAAATCCAAGATCCATACACGGTCTAAGCGAATTCATTTGCTGAGTAGATAGATGGTGTACAAGTCTCCAAACACAAAGAAGGGGGAACGTGTTTCACTTTTTTGACTAAACAGTGATTTATTACTTGTTCCTGTGTCCGCAACGTCACTATGCTTCTATTTTTGTATTGAATTGCTGTTAGTTTTTGTGCCTTCTCTTATCCTGTTGATTTCTGGTCATGTAATGTGGAAGGTGTTTAATGGAGTAATATACCATTGGGTCAGTCACCATTAGCAATAGGTCAAGAATTCTTCTTGAATTCACGTCTGGTTTGGAATCGGAATGCTAACATACCAAGATTATGTCTCATTAACATGCAGTGCTGTGGCCCATGTATGTGTACCAGCAAAGGCATCCGCTGAACTTGATTGTCCTTGGACTTTTTACCGTGTCCCTTAGTCTCACTGTTGGTGTTAGCTGTGCCAACACAGATGGTTAGTTTACTTTCTTCAAACTGTTTAAATCATATTTAACAGACGTTATATTGACTGCACGATGATTCTCCTCTTTTAAATTATCGCATGAAACTAATTTCTGATATCATGTTGCATTGGGATTTGGGAATTTTACAGGAAGAATTGTTCTTGAAGCCTTAATTTTGACGTCAGCCGTGGTGGCCTCCTTGACTGGCTATGCTTTCTGGGCTGCTAAGAAGGGCAAGGACTTCAGTTATCTCGGACCAATCTTGTTCACTAGCCTCTTCACCCTCATGTTGGCTGGCTTTCTCCAGGTTAAATTTCCCTCCCCCTTGCATCTTTCTTGTAGCTTGTTCCTTTTAGAATTTATTTTTTCGATGTAAAAGTATTGTAATGAAATTGATTTTGCAGGAAAAATTACTTTTCTTTTTTATTGAAGGTTTGGCCACATTTTTAAAGATAATATTGCAAAATCTTTCTTTACAATTCCTTCTTGAACCCAACCACCTTGGGCCCCTCCATAGCCTCCTGCTCTTCCACATCACTGTTACACAGTTTGGTTCACAAGTTATTGAAGCACTGTTTCCCTCTCTTTTCCGCATGCGCCTCAAGTGGAGCGAATATTTGGAAATGTCTTAGGGAATTTTCAAGGATAAGTCATAAGTCATTTTCCGGCTTTGGATGGAAAATGTTTTTAACAAAAGTATTTTATTCCCTCTTTGTTCAACCAAACACTGTATAATCAAGAAAATATTTGTCATGGAAATATTTTACGTAGAAACAAATGGAGCCAATATCCCCGACCAATTACATGCGCACACACATCTAAATTAATGGATCACGTACCTGATGTGGTTGGTGTAATGCTGTTCTGCAGATGTTCTTCCCTCTGGGGTCCACCTCAGTTGCGATTTATGGCGGAATCAGTGCCGTGATTTTCTCAGGGTACATAGTTTACGATACCGATAACCTGATCAAGAGGTTCTCATACGACGAGTACATATGGGCATCTGTCACTCTGTATCTCGATATTCTCAACCTGTTCCTTGCCATTTTGAGGGTTCTTAGAAATGCTGACAACTAGTTCAATGGTGCACTTCCTCCAAGGGTATTGCCTGGATTGTTTTTTTTTTTTGGCTTTTCTGTATCTGTGATTGACTGCAAAGACCACTGCGGGTAGTACATATATGGTTACTAACAACAATGCTATATCGCTCCTTTGTCAGTCTATATTTCTGCTAAATAGGCTTTTGGAAACTTTCGGCCTCAAATAAAGTGTTCTATCGCTGCTTTGTCTAGCACCTTTTTCAACTCTTTCGTTGGTTTTTGCTTGTGCTGCTCTATCTCTCTTATTAAACGATGTGTTCGGGAAAAGGAAACGGAGAAGTTTGATTACAGGTAAATGATGGGTACAGAGGGCAATCAAAAGGTTGCTGCACGCATAATTGATAGTGTTTATCCCATATCTTAACCAATATGAGGCAAAAAGTTGACAACCTCCTGTTGCTACTGCCACGCTAGTCGCGCACCCCACCCTACTGCAACCTCTGCATTCCTTCACAACTGCCAACCGCCAGGCCTTTAACAACCACCACCTGAAACCTTTGAACATCGAATGGAAGTTTAACTACAATTTCCCTACGCTCAATCGTGAGGTGTGACATTAGAAAGAGTGAAGGTAGGATGGAGGTTGGGACTGGAGTTGTGGTAGAAGACGGAAGGAGTAGCGGTTGCGAAAGTAAGGGATGGGGGCTCGGTGGTTGTGCATGACTAGGGTGGCGGTGGAGTGGAGGTCGGGGTTTGACAATATGGGGAGTGAGGGGATGGGAGTGGCATGTTGACTCTTGAGTAAGCCAGGGTTGTGGGGTGCGGCGCGAAGTGGGGTGGTAGGAAAAAGGGATGAGGAGGGTGGGGTGCGGCGCGAAGTGGGGTGGTAGGAAAAAGGGCTGAGGAGGGTGCGAAGTGGGGTGGTGGGAAAAAGGCTGAGGAGGTATGGGAGATGACTGATTCGCCATTCTCTCACTAGTCTCACCAGCCCGATTGTATTCGGATTTCTACTGTAATTAGTTCTTTATATGATGATTGTGTGGAACCAGAAGAAATGAATAATTTTAACTTTACGTTCATTTATATATAAATCAGCAAAAGAAAATGGTATACAATAACAAGTCGACCTCTAGGTGTTGGATGGCCGCCTAGGCCGACTTTTAGAATACTAAAGTCAAATAAGAGTGATGTCGAATAATATTTAAAATAAAAACTTCAAATTACTCTGTATAAAAATGTCACGATTTCAATAGAGGCACTTTAATTGAAGATTAATAAAATACAAATTTGGCACCTTATATGAGGAAGAAAGATTTTATAGATTTTGAATTGCTACATCACCAAATTTGAAGGATGGAGATGCTCTTAAACGTAAATTTAGCATGTGTACTTCTTTCTCTGTCGTTCTATTCTACAGAATATAAATTGATTATATATTTTAATTCATAACATTATTATATCAATACAGAATTTGTTTAAGGAATATTTAAATATCCATCCTCTTTATCCATGCCATGTAAGAATTCATCCCGCCCTTTTTTCATGCTTATGTTTTCATCCTCTTAGTGTGTGAATTACCTTTCTTACCCT
>JAOTQK010000019.1:26311793-26342974 GCA_025642025.1 Rhododendron ferrugineum
GTATCTGGTAGCAGGACGGAACGGAATTCTCGCGAGGACGAAAGGGATTAAGATATCGTCCCCAATTTCCACGCTCTATATATATATATATATATATATGTATGTATATAACAATAACAAAAGGGCAATAATGGGATAAATACTAGTACGAGGATGAAATCATAACAACTTCAAAACAGGAGGACGAAATCTTAATTCTGTTGGCCTTCAAGGACGATTAATTAAGCCTCCCTTTGTTTAATTTCAACTAATTCTATTAAATGAAAATTTCAAAATTAAATAAAACCTCACAAACTAAAAGAAACAAATACTTTAAAAGTGAGACAACGTCTAAAGAATTGGGGGATGGTGTTGTGCAGTGGTGTGCGCAGCACCGTGCTGTGCACCTCTGAGCCGTCAGATCGTGCATCCGACAGATCGGATCTCATCTCGGTAATGAACGACTTTCGATCGTTGGTTGCCAAGGTGAGATCAAAACCAAATAAATTGAAATGAGGTGTGCTTTTCGGCAATCCTATCGGAAACTGCCGTGCAAGTGGTCAGTTTCCGGCTGATTATTGTTTAGGCTGAAAATCACTCAGACCTCCTCATCTTTCACTCGTTGTCCCTTAACACTCTTCATTTTAAAAATCGATCAACCACACCCCTAATCTAGCAACCGGTATCACTTAACACTCATCATTTTTAAAATCGATCAACCACACCCCTCATCTAGCAACCGGTATCACTTAACACCCATCCGTCCTTGTTTTGGACAGAATCTTGCTACTTCCATCCAAATTAATTTTTTTTATGTCACTTTTATCCTTCATTCTAGAGGAAGAGTTTGGGATGAGGGTTTTATAATGCCTTAAGAGTATTATTTTTTTCTGGTAAAATAACATATTGGTGATTATGTATGTATCAAGAAGAGAGTTTTATAAGCTTTAGAAGAGAAAGAATGAGGAGAACGGATCTTTCCCTCCAAAATGAACGGTAAATGTGACGTAAACAAATTAATTTGGATGGAAGAAGCAAGGTTCCATTCAAAATTTGGACCGAAGGATGTTAAGTGATAACGGTTGATAAATGAGGATGGGTGTTTGATTGGTTCTAAAGATGAAGAGTTTTAAGCGATAGCGAGTAAATGACAAGGGAGTTTAAGCGTTTCTTTACCCTTTTGTTTAAAATCTCATTGAAACGGATAATTATGATTTAACATTACTTCTTAACACACAAATACATTTGTGAGACCCACTTTTATCAAACAAATACTTCCTCCGTTCCTAATTGATAGTCCCTTATTTCATTTTGGGATGTTCAAAAATAATTGTCCACTTCAAAAAATATAAGTAGAAATTTAATAAAATTCTAAAAGTGTCCCTCATATATTAATACAAATAGTGCAAAATAGATAGAATATAGGAGTAATGGTGGAAAGTAGATGCAATAATTACATGTCCCCTTAAAAAGTTAAAATTCGTAAGAGAGACTCTCATTTTGAAAAAAAAGAGTATAGAAGGTCCCGTTAGAACATCTGCAACGACTTTATCAAAATTGAATAATCAAAAATTATCGCAACGATTTTGTTTGCTCCATGAACTTGGTGCTGCATCACCAAATTTGGAGGACGGACATGCTCTCCTTGAAAACACACTTTGGAATCCGTATTCACGAGTCCCTCCCGCAACCGTCGAATCCACCGACTGCCTGAAACTTCAGTTATCTCAATTCCCACACTTTCCCCTTCTCTCTCTCTCTCTCTCTCTCTCATATTTATTCTCCGAGATCTCTCCTCTCTCATCTCGCTCCAGTCTGCGTACAATCGCATCCGAATACAAGTGGAGTACGCACGAACGTATCTCTACGCAAAAAAATTCTGTTATTTTCCACAAATGAGAGGGCATGATCGGATCAACACGGCTCTGCCCGACGAGCTGATTTTGGAGATCCTCAACCGGCTCGACTCGAAGTCGAGCCGCGACGCCTCCTCCCTGGTGTGCAAGCGCTGGCTCGGCCTCGAGAAGCTGACCCGCGACACCATCCGGGTCGGCGCCTCCAACAACCCCGACTCCCTCGTCAAGCTCCTGGCCCGCCGCTTCGTCAACATTAAGAACGTCTACATCGACGAGCACATTTCCGCCCCCGGCCAATTCGTAAGCGTCTCAAATTGCCTTTATAGTTTTTTTTTGGGTATGTTTGTCAATTGTTAGTGTTTGTATCTATTGAATTGCGGTCGGTTACGTGAATCTGCAAATTGGAATTGGAAATGTGGTTTTTCGAGGTTTTGCTAGTGTTGGGTTTTTTTTTTTTTAATAACTCAAGACTCAAGTGTCCGGGCCAGCTTACGCACACTTCGACTAATCCTCCTGGGAGGCTCAATCCCACCGCTCACTTGTGGGAAGCCCAATTAAAAGCCGTAGCTTTTGCTCTGTATGATCTGACCAAAGGAGTTTACAACACCTAAGAGGTTTCGAACCTAAGACTTAGGAGCGAGCAAACCCCTAAGTCCCAAGCTTTAGACCTCTAGGCAAACCCCTTGGGGTTTTTTGAATGGTTTCATTGCAATTGATAGTTAATGTGTTTGTATAATAGAGTGACTTTCACTTGGCCAATTTGGAATTGGAAGTGTGCTTTTTCGAGGTTGTGCTAGGTTTTGGTTGCGGTATAAGTCAAATTGGCACACTTGATTAAGGGGAAGTTCCGTTTGGTTTTTTCATAATTTAGGCTCTCCATTTCTGTGCTGGCCAATTAGTGTCTTTTATTTTTTAGTTTATGATTGGTTTGATTACAATTGGTAGTGTTTGGTTGGATAACCATTGGAATTGGATTTGGGATTGTTTGTTTTCAAGATTAAAAGTCGGAGTTTTGCTAATTTTAGGTTGAACTATGTTAATTGGGGTACAGGATTGAGTTGAGGGGAGGTTCCATTTGGATTTTCGAGTATTTTAGGTTCTTCTTCTTTTTCTTCTTTTGTGGAGTTTTTGATTGGATTTCAATTGGTAGTGTTTGTTTTGGCTCTGTTCCAACCCATTTTGATAATCCAAACCAAACCAAACCGACCCTTATATCCCAATCAATTGGGGACAGTTCGGAATGGGTATGGTTTGACTTCAAGCTTAGAAGTCGAATTGCAAAAAACCTCTGCCAATGAGGTGGTACTGTATATAAAAAATGGTCATTGGGCAATTTCATGCCCCCAAACATGGAATGGAGTTGTCTGACTTAAAGCTTAAAAGTCCAAGTTTTGTAAGGTTGTTGGTAATTTTAGGTAGCAGTGTGTCAAATTGGGGCATTGGATGCCGTTTGCCTTTTGAATATTGGATTGATTTATGGGTAAGTTCTGTTTTGGCCTTTTGAATATTTGCCTGTGCTCTCGGAATCAACTGAATAGTTCAAAATTTAGGTGAGATGTAGCCAAAGACAGCTAAATAATTTGCAAACTTAATTTTAGTTATTAGATATGGCTAATGAAGCTCGAAAAGGAATAGACGTCATTTTGATGGTTTCGAGTGTCAGTTATATACTAAATCATTCCTTACCAGTTTCTTGACATGATATTGCATTAGCACCGTCGTGTGTAGGGCCCTTCTTCTAATGGTTGTTTTGGTATAAGTTGGCATTCCCGGTCGTGGCTCTTTTGTTTTTCAACTAATTGGGATCATAATTGAAGGGAGGAAGCTTGTGTGTGGGGGTATGGGATGGGTAGCTGAGTGGGAGGGGAGGAGGGGAAGCTATCTTTCATACCTAGTGCATTGTGTTTCGTAGGTGTGCTCTTTGCTTCCATACTTGAGCCATAGTTCTGACATTTGTCTTGGAAAGAAGAGACCTCTCAGATCAAAAGGGATTTAGGATTCAATCCTTTGAGATTAGTACGAATTACGATAGGGCAATGCCTCGCAACATGGAATGTGGTTTCTTCTCCTCCATAAAGATTTAATATTTCAGAGCGAAAATTATTGGATATTTTCCGTTTAATTACAGCTATGAGCAAGTACTCTCACCCAGGAAAATCCAGCTTTCTTCAAATGATTTGTTTTCAAGCAATTTCGGGCATTGCAGGCCTTTGCATGTCGGAGAATAGAAGTATATACCAGCTCTGACGTAGGTCCCATACGGTTTTGAGTTAACCTTTCATTTTGTTGCATCTCTTCGACCACACTGCTAGATCTGATTTTGTGTATTCCTTAGGATACCTCTATTCTCACGAGTCACGCCAGATATGGCCAACAGAAGCTGCTAGGGATAATGTTTATTGACAGCACAAATCACTTGATTTACTCCCAAAGTTCTGGTTTTAGCATGTTACATGCTTATTTCCCTTTCTTCTTGTTTAAGTTGCTTTGAGCCCATAGTTGGACTTATATCTCATGGAAAGATGCAACTGAGCTTGTTATGATCACTGTTTATAACTATGTCATTGAATTGTCTATTCTGCCCCGTATGCAGGGAAGAAGACATGGCGGTGATCCATCAGCACTATCATATCCAAAGCTTCGTCATAGAACTGAGAAACGTGTGTCTGAAGAGGTTGAAATGGATTCATACTGTTTATCAGATGCTGGTCTGACTGCCGTGAGTGAAGGCTTTACAAAACTTGAGAAATTGAGCCTCATCTGGTGCTCTAATGTGACAAGTGCAGGGTTAAAATCTATAGCTGAGAAGTGCCGTTTCTTGAGATCTTTGGATTTGCAGGTAAACGTCTACCCGTTAACCTTGATTTTTTACTTCTACTTTTTGTTGGTATCGTCTCCTATTGGGTTCATACTTCTTGTTGCTTAAACCACCATTAAGAAATTAGAGCGCTAATCAATCAATCGTGTTTTTTTCCTAATCAATGATGGTTTTTTCCTCTCTCTGGGAATCAAGTATGGTGTTGCATGTGTGTCCTAGTCCTTTAGTTGGTGTATGCGGAGCTGGTTTCTAGTATATTATATTCTCTTTTGTATTATGCTCAACCAGAAGGGCAAGAGCTTTGGTGCTAGCTTGGTCCTCACTTTAGTTGGTACCTTGTGAGTTGTGACACCTTAACTGAGTACTGTATCTGGCGGTGGAGGACAAATGGGCAGCTGGGCTTTGCTTGAATCCTTGTTGCAGTTTCTGTATTGATTTGTCCAGGAAAATCTTCCAAAACTAAGACTGCTGTATTTCTTGGTCACTGAGATTTTGTATACAAGTTTGATGCTTGATTGTGCGGGGATTTCTTTGACTACATGTTTGTGTTGATAACTCTTAATACATTTTATTAGTTTAGTGTTCGAAAACGCAGCCAACTTGTTTTGTTTGTTTTTTTGCTCGGCGAAAGTCTGTAGTGTTAGTTGTAGTTAGTGAGGTTTGCACCCATTCCAAATGCATGGGAGTACAAAGTGCCAACCACTGGGCTATAAGGAATCCTGTTCACTCAAATGGAACCGAAATATCAGACATCTATTCTCCGTTCCTGTTTTCCATTTGTTTTGTTCTTCTCCTCATAAACTGCAATATAAGGAATCCTGTTCACTCAAATGGTAGTATTGCTTCAGCTAGGAAAAGAGTCCATGGCAAACAAGACACTGAGTCTTATGGTTTATAGTTGAAACCTACCTTATATTTTCTAATTTTCTGTGTACCTACTTTGTAATTTGCGAATATATTTAATTTCTATCTGTTAGTCAGGATTTTCTTGTTTCTCTTGATCACTTTTCTATCCTGCTACATACATATACGTTTACTTTGGACCCTCTGTAGATATTTTTAGAATCCTGTGCTAAATGCAAGAATTATGTCAACCCAGATGTTCATATTTTTCTTTTCAAGGGTTGTTATGCTGGAGATCAAGGTCTAGCTGCTGTTGGGGAGTGTTGTAAGCAACTTGAAGATCTAAATTTGCGATTTTGTGAAGGCCTGTCGGATACAGGGTTGACTCAGTTAGCTATCCATTGTGGGAGCTCCCTAAAATCTCTTGGAGTTGCAGCTTGTGCAAAAATAACCGATTTCTCCTTGGAAGCAGTAGGATCTCATTGCATAGCTCTTGAGACATTATCGTTGGACTCAGAATTCATCAACAACAAAGGGGTCCTTGCTGTGGCAAAAGGATGTCCACTATTGAAAGTTCTGAAGTTACAATGCATCAATGTTACAGATGAGGCTCTGGAAGCAGTCGGCATCTTCTGTTCAGCATTGGAGTTATTGGCTCTTTACAGTTTCCAAAGGTTTACTGACAAGTCAGTCATTCTTCCTGGATGTTTTTACTAGCCATTGTTGCTCTTTTGAAATTGATCTCGTAATTGTGAACTCTCTCTCTCTCTCTGACTTAATTTGTTTTTAAATAAGCTCCGGAGCCTCTATGATGATATCAGAGGCTCTGAGCGAGGAAATTTAGCTTAACCCCTTGGTTTGAGCATCTGCCTACTTCAAATGCTATAAGCAGGTATTTTGAATGACACAATGGTAGAAGAAAGGAAGGGAGAACTGTGAAATTCTTGTCTTCTTATTTTGAAGCTTTACTGTGTGGATTTGGTAACTACTTTTACTGGTTGTTCAAAATAGTTTTGCTTAATGACGAACATATAACCTAGGGTTTGCCTCAATCATTTTGTTTTCTGGTCTATTGCAGAAATTATGGATTTTGGGTATTGATATAAGTTATACGGCATCTAGCTGTAAGACTAGTATTATGGCTGAATATCTGGTTAAAGAACTAATAAAAAGGAGGATGAAAAGAAGAAATGTCTTTTCAGCACACTCATTTTGGTATATTTTTTTATGTTCATGTTTCCAGGAGTCTCTATGCAATTGGAAAAGGGTGTAGGAGGCTAAAAAATCTTACATTAAGTGATTGCTATTTCTTAAGCGACAAGGGTTTGGAAGCAGTTGCTGCAGGTTGCTCTGAACTTACGCATCTTGAAGTCAATGGTTGCCACAATATTGGCACAAGTGGATTGGAGTTTGTGGGAAGATCTTGCACGTAGGGTTTGGTTTCATTAATTTACTTTTACGTTGTATAAGTCTTTAATAGGTTACCGTGTGAATGTGGTATTTGAGTCTTATTTCACTGATGACTGGTAGCCTACAGCTTACTCTGATTTCTATTTTGATTATTGTCCCCTAGAAAAATCAATGTGAAAACAGAACCTTCAGAAAAAGGAGTCATTTTCATCTTTTTTGTTTTTAATAAAACCTCAGTTAGAACTTCCCAACAAACCCTTTAACAACATTATTTTGAAAACAGAACCTTCAGAAAAAGGGTTTCCATTTGTTATTTACTGGTGAGGAAGTAATATCCAAGTTTTGGCAGAGAGATTCATATAAATTGTATTTTCTATTTGTTTGTGTCTCATCCTATTGAGTTAAGCCAACTGTATCGAGTTTTAACTAGTTATTGTTGGCTTTCTATCATGCCAACTTTTCTGACAGTGTGCATTTGTTCTAATACTTGCCTTTCATTTAAGTATGGTTCTTGATCACGTACTACAGACGCCTTTCGGAGTTAGCTCTCCTGTACTGCCAGAAGATAGGTAATTATGCCCTTTCTGAGATTGGCAAAGGCTGCAAACACTTGCAAGCTCTTCATTTGGTAGATTGTTCAAATATTGGGGATGATGCCATATACAGTATAGCTGTGGGCTGCAGAAACTTGAAAAAGCTTCACATTCGGCGATGTTATGAGGTGATTGTTTCACCCTATATTCTCCTCCTTATGTCGCTTGGGTTAACTTATACCTTTTTGGAGATGGTCTCTTAGTTGTTTGAATCCTATGTGGCGTTCATATGCATGCCTCAAATCATTTTCTGCTGTGAATACTTGTTTTAGCTTAGAGTTCTTCTGCACTGGAATTTAGGTACTGGTTGTGTTTCGGGATGATGGTGGAAGTACCAATCTAATCTGTATCGGTGTTCATAATCAGGACACTAACGGTGGTATAACTGCTTATGTGTTTTTAGAATCAAGCCATTCCTTCCCTGTCTTCCATATTTTGAAGTATTTTGGCATTATTGAACGAGAATAGCGTAATGAGTTTTAATCTTCTAGATCTGATATTTTATTTCCTTATCCTAAAGGTGAAAGTTTTACTGTTGAAATCTACGATTTTGATGTCTTGGAATACTAGATTTCTGTGTTCTTCCTGCATTTATTTCATTCTTCATTCTTCAGATATTGATTTTATTTATCTTATTTTTTTGGTCCTTAATAGGTTGGGAATATGGGAATTATAGCTGTTGGTGAGAATTGTAAATTCCTTACAGAGCTCAGCCTTCGGTTTTGTGATCGGTATGAATTTCTCCTCGTCATTTTCTCAAGAATCGCAGATCTTCTTTCCATCCATTCCCTTCAAGTCTATTGTTTTGGTTGTAATGGCTTTCTATCTGTATGTCCATTTCCTTTGTTCCGTTGCTCATTAGCTATTATGTTTGTACACGAAGATGCAGCGGTGAACATCTAAATATCACGTGGAAGAATCGAAGTAGTCACATGTATACTAAGTTTAACCACATAATTTGCAAAACAAGATGGGGTAAATTTGGATTTCATGGAGACGTGGAAGGTTGTTTTTATTCCAACAAAGGTTGATCTTTGGTGTAATGTGTGGTTGGGTTTTCTCTTTCGTACTTCGTTGACTTAATATGTTTTCCAGAAGTTTGTATGTTTAGTGGCTGCTTAAGTTAAAGAAGGATATCAGGGAAGATTAGCTTATGCACCATCTGTTTGAGATATAATTGTCTGCTCTTATTTAGTCTTCGGGGGTGTGTTTGGCTTTTAAGATATGGGTTTCAGTTAAATTTGGTACAACCTAGGTCCAAGTTACCCGAAAAGAAATTTAGAAATATGTTAGTCATAGGTTTCGTTAGGGATGACCTTAAAACGTACAAATAATACCGTAGAGCAAGTTTCTGTTATCTGTCTTGTTTGGGTGGAAATCTAGAGTGATAAAGTTATGTTTGTGCAGATACCTTTTTGTTGTTTTGGGTCATGTTTGTTCCGATCCGTTACCTTTATCTGCGGTTTGTAAGCTCACTTAAGTCTTATGTTGGCCGTCGTGTTATTGGTCTTGGAGGCCAAGCAAAATAGAGGCCAGGAGTTATCTGTAATTTTAGATTATCTATTCTCATAAAATAGGCTTTTTATTTTCCCCTTGCACCTTTTTATAGCCCCTCCTTTTATTTATTTATTTCGTTAATATCCCTATACTTTGGCCCTTTCAAATTTTTTTTTTCTTTTTTTGTTTAAAAATCACTCCCATACTGCTGATATATTCGCCCTCCGTTTATACACCTCTCATTTGTCTTCACTTTTGTTCCTCCATCTCCCTTCTTCCCAACCATTTTCCCCCACTGTTGTGATCCGGTCTGTAGTCTTCTACCCTTTGTGGTCTCCTGTGCAGTATATCTATCATTTCCCTACTTGGTGTGCGTATAAATTATTGGCATTTTTTTTGCCATCATCAGACTTAAACAGGTGTGAAGTGGTCAATATTTGGGTTTTAATGTTGTTTTAAACTATTTTTGCCCATCCTTTATCAATTTGTGGCTCTGACACTATTTGGACTCTTGTCTGACTTAATTTATGTTTAATGACAGGGTAGGGGATGAGGCACTAATAGCTATTGGTCGAGGTTGCCCCCTACAACATTTAAATGTCAGTGGTTGTCATCAAATAGGGGATTTGGGAATAATAGCAATTGCAAGAGGATGTCCTCAACTCACTTACCTTGATGTAAGTGTTCTTCAGGTATACTTCTCTCCCAATGCTTGTGTGTGTATTTGCCTTCATGATTCTATCCGATATATTCTGATAGTACATTGCTATTAAATTCTAATTGATGGAGGGCATTGTTGCATGGTACTACTGTGATGTGATTATGTACATAGGACTTAGGAGTATGTAGTTCCTCTAATACTTTTTCTCCATCTGAGACTTGAAACAAATGAAAAGCAACACTCGTATAAGAGAGCAGAACACAAATTTCTGATACTAGTTTTCTGCAATCTATTTCGCTTCATTACACTTCACCACTACGCTTCATCGATTTTTTTTTATATGTAGAAGATCCGACCAATCTGCTCCTAGTCATGGACATGGACCGATAATCCACTCCCCAACCTTTGTCTCCATACATGAACTATTCACAGAGTATTTTTTTTTTGGTGCTAGTTTCTCACAAAAGACTGTTTAGCTACATTCCCATGTACAGGAGACATTTTTTTAACTTAAGAAGAGTAGTAGGTGCCTAGGTGGCAATTGGATTCTAGCAGGCGCCATTTTTCTTTCATTATTGTTCTTGGTGTGCCCTTTCCCTAGATATGTGACATACTAGTAGATGATGATACTGTGGATACTCTTGATTGTACCATCTAAACCTATGTTTTACATGGAGTCTTCTAAATGCGTAAAGTTCAAAGTTCAGACACTCAACACTGGGTTGAAAATATAGGATTAATGTCCGTCATGTTCAGTTGGGCACTCAACTAACAAGAATATTTTGAAGAGGTGGCAAATGGGCGGGTTGAAACGGGTTGCGGGTCAAATATGGGTCAAATAGCAAACGGGTTAAATGGGTTGGGTCGAATATGGGTCAAGCCAAACCCAACCCCACCCGCCCCGTTTTCCTTTTTTTTTTTTTTTTTTTTTTTTCTCCTCTCTCTCTCTCCCCCCCTCCCCTTTTTTCCCTTCCTTCTCGAATCTCCACTGTCTTTCCGCCACACAAGCCAATTTTAAAAAAATTCTGAGTTTCTGAGTTTCAATCAAAAAATTCTGAGTTTCAATCAAAAAAATTTACTTTTTCGATTCCTCTCGACGAGACAAATCAATAAGTAATCATTATGGTGCTCATAAGTTCACTTATTTTCGTCTTGTATTTCTACAACCAAAACAGAGTATTACTCCCTCTATCCCAATTCGCTAGACCCTTACGGAAAGACCAGCAATTTTGAGATTAAAAAATAAAATATGTCCGGGCATAATTTTTTGAATTTCTTTGCACCATATTAAAGAGCTCATGAAGTACTTTATTTTATTGTAAAGAAACTTTAAAAATGATACTCGAAAGTACTTTATTTTTCAATCCAAAAATTGTACAACTTTTCGTAGGAGTCGAACCTTCGAATTAATAATTCAGTTTTAATGGAACTTTCACGCTCAATTTCTGTGTGTACGCTTTTAGAGCGTAGCAAAAAGTATTGAAATGGTAGTAAAATTGTACGCACAGTCGGTCTGCCCGGTAGGTTTTCTTAGGTTTTTTCGTTTAGCAAAAATTCGACTTAAATATGGTAATAAAATTATTTGGAAGTTGTTCCGTATTATTTTTTTTTCTAAATTTATCGACTTTTTGCTCACGCATTATCCTATGTAAATATGAGTTGACGTTCCAGTTGGTTGAAATCTCACCAGTCACGACCTTCCCGAATTCTTCCCTTCATATTATAGTTCCAGAACTCTCAAGCAGTGAGTTGGATTAGTTTTGGTTTCTTAAACCCAACCCATATTGAACTCATTTTCAACCCACCTAAACCCATGTAAATATGGGTTGATATGGGTTCAACCCATTATACAATATGGGCGGATTGAGTTGGGTTATAAGTGGGCGGATTTGGGCAGGTTAAAAAATATGGGTTGAGATTGCCACCTCTAATATTTTGTATTGAATTTGCCGTCAACTATTCATAGAACTCCTATATGATGCATGAACTTTCCCAAGGCACCTTGTCAATACCATTACTCTTACAAACAAAGAATAAGCTCAAATCTATGAATATTTTGGTGTGTGTGTCCTTGTATCCTTGGTATTAAAATTGATGACTTCGAGGTTTAGACACATACCTGCATCCGACACCCTGCCAAGGTCCATGTAGCATAGATCTAATCCAACGTTCTCCTGCATGCGAAGGAGTCATTCATGCTTTGACACAAAAGCCTCACTTTGTGCTAAAAGAAGTTTAGATTCCATTTTATCTTACTCCATTTGTTTCTTTCAACAGAACCTAGGGGATATAGCAATGGCCGAGTTAGGTGATGGGTGTCCATTACTCAAGGACATAGTGCTATCACACTGCCGTCAGGTTACAGACGTTGGTCTGGCCCATCTCGTCAAGAAGTGCACGTTGCTCGAATCCTGCCACATGGTGTATTGTCCGGGTATAACCATGGCCGGGGTTGCCACCGTGATTTCTACCTGCGTCAGCATAAAGAAGGTCCACGTTGAGAAGTGGAAAGTTAGCCAGAGGACTAAACGTAGGGCTGGCTCCATCATCTCCTACCTCTGTGTTGACCTTTAGAACCCCCCAGATTACTTAATAAAATTGGTGATGTGAATCCCAAGGGTGCTGATTAGGAAGTAGTGGTAACTTTATATGAATAAGGCCGAGGGATTTGCTGTTCTGCTTATTTGTACAACAATCCTGGAACTTTCCCCCCTTTTTATGGTTCCTTGGTCATTTTTTGTTGTTGCAATCATAATATATATGAAGAAAGTTGTAATGGCGCGCAATAAATGTATAGTTTCCCGAGTTGCAGTTTTGTTTTCGTAGTTCTCTTTTCTGAGTTGATGGGATTGGTTCCATAGCTTTTACGAACGCAAACGTACCTAAAAAACGTGCAGTTCCCCCCCCCCCCCCCCTCTTCTCTTTTCCTGAAAAATAGCTTCATTTGCAGCATTCTTTTAGATAAAATGGTGTGTGCAGCCCCTTATATTTTCCACTGAAGCATGTCGTCTAAAAATTGCTATGGTAATCATTTGCTTTTATCATTTACGTTAACTGTATGGTTTGGCACACACTATAATTCCTGGATATTGATGAGGTGTAATGAGGAAGCAGCGACAAGAAGGGACTTAAGTTTCTCAAGGGTCTTGTTCAACTGCCCAATTTAGCAGCGGTAAAGAGCAGGGGCAGGGGCGGTTCTAGAAATTTAAGTTAGTTCCCCATCTCATATGGGTCCCGTATGGATTGAGAGAGGGGTGTGTCGGAATTTGCGCTTGAAAAGTGTGTTTTTGTTTTCTCATACTAATGCCTTAATCATCTTATGTGTTTGAAAAAAACAAGCTACTTGAACTTGGCTTGGAATCCACTCAAAGTTAATGAAAATACTACTAACACTGAATAATTCATTAACTCGCCTCATTTGAAGCCTTACTTGGGTGTTTTGTTGCTTTCTAAGAGACAACTAGTTGTACTGCTTTCGAAACTAAAGCCTTTTTCGGTTTTGCGGTGCATTTTAGGAAAAAAAAAAAAAAGAAGCAGCTGCTTTGAACAGTTGAACGTATCATTTCGATGTGTCTCTGTTCTTCTGAACGAGAGAGGTTTGAAACTACGCCCAGGCGCCCGGCCCAGGCGAGGCGGGCGCCAACCATTTCTCTGTCCCACTCTAATCCTTTATAGTCACATCACATCACATGAATATGCGCCTCCCAATCCAATGAAATATAGGAATAAGCTGCTACAGGCACATCGGTGTGCCACACACCTCTCACATACAGGTGGGACCCGATGAAATTGGGATCCACCTGTATGTGAGAGGGATGTGGCACAAGTGTGCCACACCGATGTGCCTCTAGCATTTCCGTTTTTTTTTTTTTTGCAAAATGTGACCGGTTAATGGGAGAGTTGGGCTAGTAGTTACGTTTTTGAAGTATATATAGTTTGCTATCTTGAAGTGCTTTCTTGTTATTGGATAATGATATCACGTGTCAATGATGACGCTGTGTCACTATTGTAATAAAGTTTTTCTACCATTGTTTAAGGCTTGCAATTGTTTTTTTCTTTTTACTAAGAAGCAAAAACATGTTTTGATATATTCTTCGGTATTTTTGGAAAACAAAAAAAAAAATTATTATAATCAAATGGTTCTGGTGGAGTTATCAGAAACGACTATGTTTTCAACAAATATCAAAAGATTTTGGGAAAATGACGGCCAATGACGTGTTTTGATAATTAATACCCGTCAAGGACATGCTGAGAACATTTGTTAAAGCTGACAATATCCTTGGCGGGTATTAATTATCAAAACACGTCATGGGCCGTCATTTTCCCAAAGATTTTTTTGAGCACATCAAACATATGCCGACATCAAGAATAAGTACAATACATAATGATGATTATTTTGTGTCCTCCTAATAATACTAAAGTTTTACAAAAATGTGTAAGAAAGAATTATTTTTACAGGTTCAAGTGGAGGGCTGCAAATGAGCCGTGCCAAACTTTGTCGAGCTCGAGCTTGGCTCGTTTAATAAATGAGTCAAAAATTTGAGCTCGAACTCAGCTTGTACCTTAACGAGCCGAGCTACTAAGTGAGTCTCTTTAATCAAGCCGAACCTCCTTAACGGGCTAAGCTTTAGTCGAACGAGCCGAGTCGCCGAGTCATTCGGCTGATTTAGTAAACGAGCCAAAAATTCGAGCCCGAACTCAACTTGCTTAGTAAACGATCCGAGCATTAACGAGCAAAGACGAACTCGCGAGTTGCTCGGTTCATTTGCAACCCTGCCGATACGACCAGGCGAGTCGCATACCTCTCAAACAGATTTGCACCGGAAAACATCCATTAGTTCAGATTTAGAAATAAATTACTACAAACAAAACACCACCATCTCTCTCTCTCTCTCTCTCTCTCTCTCTCTCTCTATCCACGTATACATACGCGACATTTTCCCGACATATATATAACTCCTCCTAACAAGAAGAAGTTCAGAAAACATCCATGGCCGGCGGTTGCAGCATCAGAGCTCTCTGGATCCTCAACAATCACGACGTCGTCGTCTTCTCCAGGTACTTCATACACTTGCACACTCATATATATCTACACACCACAGATGTTTCATCTATACGCCTTCAGACGAAATACTAGGGATTTCATGTTAAATCTTCGTTTATTTCCATATGTGGTAATAAATTGAACTTGATCACATGCCTATACTTTGTGTGTATGTGGATACGTTCGGGTTCAGATGAAGTCCTGGGGTTTTTGTGTTCGTCATTTGGTTTGGATCTTTGTTCAGTTGGAGATTCGGAATAAATTCGACTTGATTTCGGATTTCGATTAGTAGTAATGTGGTGTGAATGAACAGGAGGTTTCCGGTGGTGGAGAGGCGGTGGCGCGCCGCCTGTAAGAGCGAGAACGAGAGCTGTTCCGACGAGAATGTTGGAAACGACATGCTGCCGTTGCTTCCGACTGATTCAGAGTTGGCTTCTGCGTTTGTGGACCGCAAAATGAGGTAATTTGTGACTTAAGATTCTTTTTTGTAACTTTCTTTGGCTTATTAGTTTGTGGAATTGATTGAACACTCACAAATTTGACTACAATTGACACGTGAATATGGGTTTTAACTTTTAAATATATTTGTGTCGAGAGATGCATTTCTATATTAGTGTTTTGTAGCACTTGATTATGCTTGAATTTTTGAAATTTGAGCACTGTGGGCGAGGATGGATGCCGGAGTTTTAGTTGAGGGTGGGGAAGTTGATATTGGCTATGTGATTTGAATAATATGTGTGTTTGAGGGTGGTATTTATTTTTTTTCCAAAAATTGTACCAGGGGCGAGCCTATGTATTGTAACATTGGAGTTCTTCTAAAGTTTGGGCCACCCTCCTGACAGTCTCACATTAGATTAGAGGTAGAAAATAGGGCAAGTGAGTCAAGAAGGACAAAGAAAGTGGGTAGGGCTAGCAGGATCTAGAACCAGAAAGAAAAAGAAAGGAGTCTCAGTTTCAATCAAATAGCTAACGTGAGGTGGTGTTGAAAAGTAGTTTAGTGATGACTGGTCGACGTGGTCGTAATTCAGTTTGAAAAAGGGAGCCACAATGTTCATAGAATTGTGTTTTTGTGTATCCAGTTTGAAGAAAAGAAAGATTCAACGTAAGTAGAGTTCCCGATTCAATTCTGTTACATGTGCAATTGTACAAGAACATTTTCATGCTTATTAGAACTTAAGAAATAAGCAATTCTAATGTTTTATTTTGACGACGAGCCTATCTCTGTTATACCATATCATGTAGCTTAGTTACGCGGTTATCCTGCACTCCTATCCCAATTTCTAGTTTCTCATACTGTGCACCAGACCAATTGACATTCTATTCAAGATTGAGGTTTTCTTTTGCTGGCTAGTGTTGCACTTGTGGAAGCCTGAATAGTGTCAACTGTCACGTCATGTTAAATATTTTGAACCTTCTCTCGCCCACCCAAAAAAGAAAGGGTTGGGGCCTTTTCTAATTCATGACATATAATAGCAATTACGTAATCTAACGCTAAGGACAGTCTTGTTTTTATTCACTTTGAGGGCATAATTTATTATCCTTTTCCCTTGTAGCTGGCAGATTGAGCCCCTACTATTCTGTGTTGTACTCTTTGTTTGCTTTCTCATCTCGGGCTTTATATACACAATATTCATGGATACAAGTTTTTTTTGTTACATTTGCATTTAGGAATAACAAATTCAAGTCAAATGGAGAATACATGACTACGCGTGCGTGCGTTTTTTTATTGTCATTGTTACTTGGGTCATCCTCCCAACCGTTGCATTACATTTAAGGTGATTGCTGTCAGGTCACACATTTGCTTATTGTTACAAACTATATGATCAAGTCTTGGTAGTCAACGTCATTTGTTTGTATTATTTGGTCACGAGTTACTGTGCAGTTTCATTATTTTCACTGAGTGTCATCTATATTGTTAGTGCTTGATAGTTCGTCTTGAAATATTTCTTTGAGGATTTTATTACTAATTTGTTGTCTTTTGTAGGGAGGGGTCTGCTCGTGGGTTTGGCATACGTGTAGCTCAGTCAGCTGAAGGGTCTGATTCGTGGGTTGATGATCCAATTACACGTCATATTATAAGCCTATATGTTAACAAAGAAGATGAAGCAGAGAATCATCTCTTATGGCCTTTAATTTTGCACATAAAAGGCCATTACTGCATCCTTGTATTGCCTTTAGTTGAACCTCGTCATCTGAAGGCATATGCGAGAATATGTAAAAGACCTGATTGTGGAAATGCTGTTGGAATGGATGAAAGTTTGTCATCCCTCCTCCTTGATCTTCCATCCATCACAGGGTATGGTAAGTTACATGCAATATCGTACATGAAGCATCAGATAATAGACTCAATCCCTTTTATTAGGGTCTATCCTCTTTCCCCTACAATACATGGACACTGAACTTGGAACTTGTGGTCGGAAAATCATATTTTTCGTACAGAAATACGGAACTTCCTCCTTACGTTTTCTGATGTTCCACTTTTGCATGTTTTCTAGTACCGTTGCTCCAATCATATTGGTTAATTTGTTCAAGGACCTCCTGATTTCCATTCTTTTTCTATCCTCCTTGAAATTGGCACGGAATTGTTTTCTCTTTTGTAGTGTATAGATTAGTTTGATAATGTCAGTATCGCTCATTTACCATCATATGACACATGCATCAAAAATGCTGACTTGTATCTTTTTGTATGCGTAGGGCCTTTATGGTGGCACATGCCGTAGGGGACGTGGTTGCTGGGGATACTCCGGAGCCTGAGGTGGTTGTTAGTGTTTCTCCATCAGTGGGGGGGTTATTGGATTCCCTAACTGGGAGAGCAAAACCTGCAGCAGCACCAGTTCCAGCTTCTTCTACTTCGAGCACTGCTCTAGGTGGGGCCGTTGCGTCAGATGCTCCAAATTCACGGCCCTTGGACAAAGATACTCTTCGAAATTTTATTAGCAGCTCAATGCCCTTTGGTCGGTACTCTTTATTATGGTATTTCCCACCTCAAATTTGTTATATGTTTGGTTACATGGATCAGCTTATTCGATCTAATGGCTACCTCTTACGTGCTTGTTGGCCTTTATATAGGTACACCCTTGGACCTCAATTATTCCAATATTTCCACCATTAAGCTTTATGGCTTTGCTTCATCAGATTTGCCCCCTGCAGACAGAAAACAGCCTGCTTGGAAACCATATATATATAAAGGGAAGCAGAGAATCATTTTCACTATTCATGAGGCAGTGAATGCTGCGATGTATGACCGAGATGAGATTCCAGATGTCATTTCAATTTCTGGTCAAGTGAATTGTAGAGCAGAACTAGAAGGTTTGCCGGATGTTTCTTTCCCCATGACTGGGTTGGACACAGCTCGCATAGAGGTTTTATCATTTCATCCTTGCGCTCAAGTTCCGGAGCAAGGAGTAGATAAGCAGGCTGTGATGTTTACACCACCATTGGGTAACTTTGTGTTGATGCATTATCAAGCTCTTTGTGGCATTGGTCCTCCAATAAAAGGTTTTTACCAGCTGTCAATGGTTTCTGAAAATGAAGGCGCATTTCTATTTAAGTTGCACCTTATGGAACGTTACAAAGCTCCTCTAACACTAGAGTTCTGCACCGTGACTATGCCTTTTCCCAGGCGAAGAGTTGTTTCGTTTGATGGGACGCCTTCTGTTGGAACAGTTTCAACAACGGAGCATTCAGTTGAGTGGAAAATTATAACAAGTGGAAGAGGTATTAGTGGTAAGAGCATTGAAGCAACTTTTCCCGGAACAGTTAAGTTTGCACCATGGCAAACACAAAGATCGATATCCTCTGGGTCAGTCTTGGGAAGTGTAGCTGGTGAAGACAGTGATACAGAACCCGAGGCCACTAATAGTTTGGTGAATGTAGAGGAGTTTTTATTGGAAAAAATGAATAAGGACCTCCAAGCAGTTGACCTCGAGGAGCCATTTTGCTGGCAGGCCTACGATTATGCTAAAGTACGTCCTAAATCATTTATCTGCTGTTATATGTATGATGTAAATCTTTGGAAATAACTCTTTTTTCTTTGTGCTAATATGGTGGAGTTATTTGTTTTATCTGAATATGCCTTGCTGTCTTTTCCTTAATGTTTAGTTTAAATATTGTCTCAAGGCCATTCCTAAAATTCATATACATGGGGACTTATGAGAGTAGATGAACTATACTATATGCTAAGCACATATGACAAACGGCACTCTCCTCCTCTCTTTTTTTCGGGAAAAATTAGAAAATCATTCAAAAATCCACTTCAGCTTCTAATAATCATATCCCCTCTCTTCTGGTTTTCAACTCAACAGAAAAAAACTTTCAAAGTTCCCTTACATTCAAACTCTCTCTTTATAAAAGTTACCCATTTAGTGTTAATTTGAAAATTACTGAGGTAAACACCACAGCATTTTTTCTGTGCATAGCATGGGTACTGTGCTTGTATTGAAGTATGTGGGTGTCAACTTACAGTTGTTCATGCTCCTACAGTTTACCCTTTTACATTGAAGAATCACTTGTTTTTTTCATAAACAGTTCACTTTTCATGAATACAGGTGTCTTTCAAGATCGGGGGTGCATCCTTATCTGGAATCTCCATTGATCCAAAATCTGTAAGTCCTTGAAGCCCGCTTGTAGATTTTCTACTGTAGTGTTTTGTGTGTCTTGAAGCTTTGACCCTCCAGCCCCTCCCCCATAACGCCCATCACCATAAAAGTGGTAGCTCATGAAAATATACTTCTCTCGTAATTCTCATCTTGAATTTTTTTATTTTTTTATTTTTAATATTCATTCTCTGGTTTGGTATTCTCTGGCTTTAGTACTTATGTGAAGATTAAAAGAAGGTGACAATTGAAATAGCCAGCTTCTCTGTATGTTAAGCGCCTGCCTCTTGTTTTTACTATGACAGTCATAATTGTTCTGTCTCTGCGAAGAATATGTTTTACTTCTGTGGTTATGACTGTCTTTCATGAAGTGTTTTAGGCAGAGACTGTTTTCAGCAACAGATAAGCTGCAAATGTAGCCTATGCATTCTGGAGAGAAATTCCCTTTCACATATTTGGAGCGACAGCTTTAATCCTGACTAGCAATATCACTTAATATAAAGTCATATACTTGTTCTATGAAAATAATTTGTTGACCTGTTAAATACAGAACTTTCCTAGAATTGATACCTGCTTGAGACATAGCACTTGCACATCGTTGCTTTAATTCCCTGTTGGCTGGTTCCATGTTGAATACCTCTTCTAAATGCATCAAAGCTCCGACAAGTAGCTTTACGTCGACATTGCATAGTGGAACTGCTTAATTTGTGTTGGCTTGCAAGTTTTCTTAGCATTTGTGCTGGATGCAGGTAAGCATCTTTCCAGCTGTAAAAGCACCGGTGGAGTTCTCAATTCAGGTTATCTCTCTTCATTTTTGTTTGCTAAGTTTTTCTCTTCAGTCAATTTTATGGTTGTTTCCCTTATTCCATGTAAGAACGCATTGATCTGAAATGGGGAAAAAGAGTGTCTGAAGAGCTGTTATAAAGGAGTTACATTATACACAGTATTGGCCGTTACTGATTTATCTATAAGTTGGTAGCCCACTATTATCAAGGTCTACAAAGAAACTCGCTTAATTCAATAGCTTGAATTTTCTGCTCTCAAATTTGCATAGAGATGTCATTTGGGACGTCATGTATTTGATTACTATGTTAGTATACAAGCATCTGTGGGTAAAGATCATTTCCAATAAAGGCTACTAAAAGATGCTGATAGGAGCCAAAAATTCACTTCTGAATATGAAATACATGCTGAACACAGAGATAGGCAGCACACTTTCTGAAATTTGAATGTTTGGATTGAACAAGTTTGACTTCTACTAGGACTGCTTGGGACTAGGCTAATGCTGCGTATATTATTGGGTTTTGTGATGGGGGTTCTGTTGGTAAAGCTTCTCCAATTAGAGTTGCAGAATGAGAACAGGTAGTGGGGTTTTCTTTCCTGAATACACGTGGCTAAAATTAGATAACTGCTGAAGCACAATCAAATTCGCTTCTGTTGTGAAAAAACTGTGGCTTCATTGATTCAATTGAAGGTCAGTAGGTAGGGTAGGAGTTAAAGTAGATTTAAACAAGTTGTGCAAGTAGTTCCATTTCTCTCGAAAATCCAAGATTCAAATGCATCCTGATGGGATCGATGATTTTGAAGTGCAAATGCACTTGACATTTTACAAGGATGGACACATAGAGTATAGTGGAGGTTCCTTTGGTATCACTGATTTCTGAGAGCTTGAGAGCTCAATTTCTTGTGGATTCGTTGTGTGTGATTGCTGCTTAACAGAGTGAGGTCAGTGGCTAAGGAGATGGAAGGCAAACTGATTTTTTAGGATACATGGAAAAATAAAACCAATGTTTATTCATCGAAGATCTCTGTGAGGACAACATTATGTGGTTCCTGTATTGAAAACAGATTATATCATGATTCCTGCCATACTATATTAGTTTGAAAGGGAGTATGCTGCCCACATGCACTAAACAGCTGATTTCCATGAAGTTCATCCAGAAGTAACATTAATGTTACTTATTGTTACCGAATCTCCTTTTGGTTCGCAGATGTTGTAGTGTTCTGTAAAGAGAATGACAACTGTGGATACAATTTTTACTCGTTTTTTTTCTTTTTCTTGCAACAGGTTACCTCTGGGGAATATATATTGTGGAATACATTAGGGAAATGTCCATCTGCTGCCACTACAAAAGTATAGGGGTCAAATCGGGATGTCAAGTGATGTGTAAAAATCTTTTGGCAACGATGATGTGTGTTGTCTGATTAACTAAAGCTTTGCAGTTCTCAAACAAAAAAAATCTTATCAGGGAAGGAGAGAGGGGCACTCCATGCTCGGGGCATCAGTTTGCTTCACTCCAACCATGATTAGGCTCGAGTATTTGTTTTTCATGGGAACTTGAGGGAAAGATAGGTGTTGATGTTGACTTGTGTTTCATGAAAACAAGATTACCGCGATCCATGGGCGTTGCGATTCATGGGTTGAAGATCAGTTTTGATAAATCTTGGAGCACCTAGTAACATGAGGTTGAGCCACACAGGCAAGTCAACATTTCTTTCCACTTATTTGCGCTTATTGTAATGTTTTCTATTGGTATTCATTGTTGTAATTTTGTCATTTGTTTGAGTGATGGTTCCCGTGGTAGATAACATTCTTTTTGGTGAAGAAAGGAATATTGTTCGGATTTGTTCTCGACAAGGTGAACGTAAGAAGAAAGAGGAATTCTTGTAGGAATTGGTACTTTTCAGTTGCTTGGAATCGAGAAGTCTTGATACTATTATATTGCTGAGTATACTATTCTTTGTTTTATGCATTTCTTTTTAATTGTGGTGCATTCAGTATATACATACGTTAATATTCACTAGCAGTTTCAAAGGGACCTCATGAAGCCTTTAGTCCGAGGGTCGCCTCCCACCGCGTGCTATCAGTTCGTGTGTTGGATGTGTCTATACGGTACTTTAACCCGGCTTTAGTTAGACGACCTGTAATCATTGGATGGTGGAATTGGTGTTGATTAGTTAGTTCATTGGGTCGGATACTAATTTGTCGGAAAAAATTGTTGTGAGATTGAGAGAGATAGAGAGAGAAATGTTGGATGTAGAGGGAATCTAAGGAAATCTCGGGGGAATTTTTTGAAAAATTCTTTTTGAATCCTAAAGCAAACAAGGCATTAGTATGTCTGGTACACAAAAATGTTCATTTAATTTGAGTTATATGAATATTGTGTCTCCCATACGGAAAAAGACCCTACTTCTTTTCAAGAGATGACATATCAGATCTCAATCAAACAATCCATTTAACTGAACTCTGGAAAAAAAAGATCTCGGGGTATTGGAGATTTGCTCGGTCATTAATTAGACTCAAGGTTTGGGATTAATCAAGGTATGCATAAAGTGGTTCGACACCAAATCATAAAAAAGAAAGTTGCACTGTAGAAAAAAAAACATTTTTAATTGTCCACTACTCATACTTAGTGCATTAAAACGTGCACCATTATCCAATTATTTTCTTTGATTAAAATAAGATCGTTATGATTATACCCATTGCTACAAACCTTATTTGGAAAATCCAAAAGCCAAACACCTTAATCATGTTGCTACCCTATTTGTAAGTTCATTGGTTAATGGTTGATAGAGATTAGATTTGACACCTAGGCCATAATAATTGGTTTAGTTTAAATATATAAATATCAGCGTTTACATTTCCAGAAGTGAGGTATGCATTTCGTAGTCAAAATTGTGTTGTATTATATGACCAACTTGCAGGGTTTTAGTGGGGGTTTTGATGGGAAGGATTACTTTTGGAAGTTAATTGTGTGGGTGGATAGCCAGGATAGGGGTCGGTCCTGACTTTTTGGGGGTCTAAAGCGAAGATTAAATAGATTCTTTTTTATTGAACTGTTTTAAGAGGTATCAAAAGAGGATGGATTCTAAAATTTATACTATTTTTTGGGGCTCTAAAGCGGCTGCATCTCGAGTTTTAACTCAGGGCGATCTGGGGTGTATAAGCATGCATATTACTATACAAATATCTATATACACACATAAACATTGTGAAAGTAATTACCAAAAAAAACATTGTGAAAGTGTTTAAAAAATTGGAAATTACTATAGCAATACTCCCCTGTATTAATTTCACGCATAAGACCGAAAGATGTCACAAGAGATCATAACTAATTGATGTTTATAGACCAAATGGTAACTTTTATATCAATCAAAGTGAATGCCAAGCTTCAGATCCCAGCATGCATAAAATCTGGCATGGCTAATGATTATATATCCTCGATCGAGTTCAATTCTCCATAGTCGTTTTGTGGGGGGTTAAACATACTATTTAATAATGCTCGTAACACGCGGTAGAATCTTAGCTTCGACCCCAATTACTTTTGGAGACGGCGACGTGGTGCTGAAGGATACCCAAAAAAAAAAAAAAATAGCCTACCAAATAGGTGGATCTTCTCCAACTTAAGCAGCATCAAGGTGAAGAGCTAGAAAACGATAGGTGAATGTTGTCAATGCATCACCCCAGCCTCACAAACTTAATAATTAATAGTATAATTAATTAGGAGAGCAATCATGTTTTGGCTACAATGAGAATCTAATCTCTTGCATTAGGCACTAATTACAGACGCATGTGTATGAGTTCCAAGATGCCGACAACACCACTATTACTCTCTTTTGGTCCCTCTTCCAATTAAAAGCCTAAAATCCCACTTCCCTAATGCTTACTAAAGTTTAATAAAACAATAAGAGACAACCTTCATTGTGTTCCATGAGAGAGATTTAGGGCTTCTATATATGGTCCTACTTAAGGCAGGATTTTTGGAATACAAATAAATAAATAAAAAACTTGAAAAATATAGAGTACGTTAAAGCAAAACCCACAAGGATATGCGATTTACGCAATTCAATTAATACCAGATTAATTTACGTAATTCACTTGATACTAGTGTCATTCTCCCTCTTGTTATCGAATATGAAATGTGATAATATTGTACATGCACCAAATCGTGCGTGTCGCGAATCCCTCTATATATACAACTTAAAAACTAAAACTATATATCCTCAGTATAACGTGCATTGGATGGTATGCCTTAAAACCTCCACCTACGGACATGGCTCCGATTCTTGCTTACAGATTCGGGACAAGAATGACTCGGTGTACATGCAGTACTATCAGACTTTACATTCTACTGTATAAGTCTTGGGAGAGAGAGAGAGAGAGAGAGAGGGGGGTGTGTGATGTCTAGGGACTTGGAAGGGAAATCTAGGAAGATTTGGGAAGGGGTGGGGTGGGAGAGAATGGGTTGTGAGTCAAGGTGTGTAAAAAGTTGGCCAATAGTTAAAAAAACTTTCCGTCGGAGGGACAGAGTTTGGAGCAGAGGGAACATGATGGCCTCCATGTTTTGCATATCCATGCCTGAAACCCCTTTGGACATTATCAAAAAAAGAAGAACTTCCAATTCTCTCTCTCTCTCTCTCTCCACGGCATGAGAATCTCTTGAAACTTCTCTCTCCCCAAACTTCTCTCTCTTTCCCTTTAGGGCCCACTTAGCAGTACCAAAAGTTAAACAAATCCTTTTTGAGTTTTGTCGTTTTATTGATAAGTCAAGTTGTTAAGTACCCGAACACCAGGAATGACAACATGTTTATGTCAGCATTCGTATGCTTGGGAGTACTCAATTGTCATTACCACTAATTAAGGGTGTATTTGGTTCGCTGGAATGGAATGGAATGGACACAGGAACGGAAATGAGATTTCAACGATATTAGAAGTATATACTAGTGCTAACCCGTGCCTACGGCACTACGCATTTCGGTTGAAAGGGGATGACAGTTGTGTGATTTAGGTGAAACCATGAGCACTTAACCGGTAAGTGGGAGGATGCATTACAGCTTTTGGATCAAATGAATCTAAGCCGTTCCAACAACTTGTCCTCGCACCCTTCTGTTTTATAATAGAGATTTCCATGTTTGATGTGCTGAGAAATACTATAACAATTCTCATTCCTATTTTTAATTTTTTTTCATACGTTTTACATATTTGTATACATCAAAGTGGATTTTGGCACGACAATAGTACATTTTGGAGGGCCAATAGTGTTAGGAAAATTCTAAAATCAGCCCAATGAGCTGATAATAATAAGTGTGTAAATGTCTATTTAAAGGGTGTAAAAAATATATAGAAATATGTGTTTTTCTTGTTTTCTACTGTACTTATCGTCAGCCCAGTAAGTTGACAATAGCAAGACCGATAGCGATATTAGGGTCACAGTAGTAAATTGAGAGGTGGTGTTAGTAATTTTGGCATTAGTAAATTTAGAGGTGGCATTAGTTGAAACCAAGCATAGCCTAAGTTCAACCAATAAGGACCGTAGAACTAACGAACCTAACCTAGATTGATGCTATCAACTCGTTATGCTCAATTGAGATTGAAAATGTTACACGTAAACATATCGAGATTGAACGTATTTACGAGCTCATTAATTTCTTCTTGGCTCGGTTCGAGAAAGTTACATTTTGATCAGACCAATGGAGTACCATATGTATATGAAGTAAAAATTCTCATTTGTTTACCTCTTGAAAGGAAAATTGAATTCAAAGGGCAAATGAGTTGGTGAAAGACTAGACTAGACTAGACTAGACTGGCATATATATATGTATATATATATCCAAAGAGGAAAAGAAGGGATCATAATGCACAGCAGAGAATATAGCAGATTGAGGTCACAAAAGTTGCACAAAAACACATAAAGAAATGATGCAATTTGCTGGGAGCAATCGAGAGAGATTCTGGAAGACAGAGAGAGAGAGTGAGAAAGAAGCACGAGGGAATGATGTAGCGTGTAAGGTTTCATCCCATCGAGAGATTTGGTATGGCAGGGCTCGAGGCAGCTCGAGAGAGAGAGAGAGAGAGAGAAAGAGGAATTTTTATTTGTGTTTTGTTTGTGGGGGCACCAAAGCAGTGGAAAGATTATTAAGCACTTTTTGGAAAACTACTAAAAATGCCTTCTCTCCTCTAGCAAGATCTCTCAACAAGCCCACCTACGAGCAATCATTTGTTTGCCCATCCCACCTCTTAATTACTTTGTTTTTTTTTTTTTAAATTTATTTCTTCTACTAATAAAACAACCCATGTATCCATCTATGTCTACATAATTCGGAACTGATCCAACCGAAGTTTAGGTCAATACACCGTCAACTAAAATTTTCTTTCATAATTATTCCGCGCGAAGTTTTGCTTGCGAGGAGACGGCTCAAAGAGATAAACTCGGACTAGTTTGTGTTTGGGCATATGCATAAATATGATGCGGGGAAAAACCCAATAGAAGTGCTTATTAGGAGTGATATCATTAGCCATTAACCCATATCTTAAAACTAATCAAAAAGTTTTGAGTTTCTTTTGATAACTGAACATGGTTATATAGCTAGACTTGGAAGACAAAGGCATGGGTTATTTTTATCTCTACGATATATGTGTACTTATCCGTAAACGTGAAAATGGGTTTTCTGTGTCTCGCCTTTCTAGATTCTAAAGGGCGAAACAATGACATTTATTATACCACTTACCATGTTCCACTAAGGTTCTTATTTTTGAAATACTTATTTTCCACTTTACGAAACAGACCCTCTCACAATAGTTATTTACTTAATGGAACACACCCGAACACTTGATTCTGAATCTTTTTATGGACCCTATGGCAAATAGCATAAATCCAAAATAAATAACTAGTCAAATTTCGCAATTATTAGAAATTTCTTCTTCCCATTTTACCTAAAGGCTAGGGATGCACTTTAATTTGTACTTTGAAAATTGCAGTACCCTAGCTACATATATATAGTTTGGGCCCTTGTATCTATCCAAACTTTAAAAATCTTTTTGTGGTACAAAGAGTGGTGGGGACACAATCCATTAGTCCATTTAAATTTTGATGTGCGCATGGTACAGTTGCACTCACAATATTATGCACTCTTTTATAGTGCTCGATCTCTCTGCAATCTATATCTCACCCTAAAATTTGCACCTCAGGCCAACAAGCTGTGCAAGCATGTTGTCTGTGTACATATGGCGGCTAAAGGCACTTGTAACCATTCCAACTCATCCAAATGTCGCCCCGTCGACCACCCGGCCGGGGCCACATGTCAAGAAATCAAGTGGGTTTTTCCATTGTATAGGACCATGTGTGCCGTGAGGGTAGGGCACATATGGGATAATGTGTAATTTCGCGGGACAAGCCGTCGGGAGACACGTGGGACCGATAAGTGGGACCGATCATAGGAGCATGGGGGAGATGATTTGGGTGGGGAGAGGGAGAATGAATGTGGGTTAATTTAGGATTAAAAAGGTGTTTAATGGGCCCAACTTTAGATTAAGGATACAGGGTTATTATAGTAATTCTTTTCTTTGTCCCCCCCTCTACTTAACCAAATTCGAAACAGTTAATCTCGAAAGGGAAATAGTAGTAAACACCTTTTGATGTAAAAGTAGGGATTTTGTTAATTAAAAGTCTTTTGTTTTTGAGACTTTTCAAGATAGATTTGGTCCAATGTATGGTGTATCTTCATCTTTAGAGTTGGAGGTGGTTGACCATTTTAATTTTTTCAAAAGACTAAAACTTTTCTGCAGTTCTAGCAGTATATACTGTATATTGTATTAGTGGGTGTGGTTTCACCCGGATGAAACCGCACCCGGATCAACCACATTTGCCTGAACGTCTTGTGACGAAACTAACTCGATAATCTGACTACTGATATTTAGTTTATCTCAATTCTCGCGCATATTATAACCTCGTCAACGAGTCTTACAAGATGAACGGTTTAGATTACCGAGATGAATCCGATGAATTAAGTTCACAACTCAACATCTGTAGTGATCCTACCAACCCTAAAAGGTTAGCATGTGTGTTGTCTCCCATTCGGACCGTCCAAAAGTGTTTTGGATGGTCGGGTTTCTTTAAAAAAAATCTCTTTCTTAGAAGAGTTTTCTTAAAATTCGGACCATTAATTATCGAGATAGACGGTCCGAATGAGGGACAACACTCATCCTGACCCCGGGTGATATTTTTTGGATTGCAGACAAGTCTAATCTTTCTAATTGGTTTTTTTCAAGAGAGAGAGAGAGAGATGTACTCATAGGTGGAATATCATATCTCTTTGTCTTGCCATGTTGGTTGTATATGAGATGAGATGAGAGGAGTGTGAGGTTTGTGATGTGGGGGGAGGGTGTTTTTGAGTTTGGTGGGTAGGCGTGCAAGCACAAGAGATGAGGGATGTGGTCTTCATTACTATTGGACAGTGCCAGCAAAACCCATCAGATCAGATTACTCATCAAACCATACCTTCTGAATCATTCCCCCTGGCCTTCCCTCTTTAAACTGCAAATCTTGATTCCCAAACTCACCTATTTCACATCATTAATTGCTCATACCTTCTGATTCAAGTCGTTCATTTTTTTTTTTTAAGGTTTTTTGAGGTTGTCGCGAAAAAGTAGAATTAAAGTTACACTGATCGACCGACATTGGTATCGATGTGAATAAAACACATTATTTTGTCTTCCTGATCAGCCAAAGACAAACTTGCTTCTACATACTTCAGGTAATTTCTGCTACCAATCATACAAAGCCAAAGTTAACCCTAATGAGCTGAATTTAACTGCTTAAGTAACTTGTGATGTTGTCTAGTCTTGAAAGCTAAGGGGGGAACAATTTGTTGGGGGCAGCAACATTACTACATCCTAAAGCTAACTAATAATGACAAATACTAAAAAAATGATTTTTTGCCCCTCCTGTAAAGAAAACAAATAATAAAAGTTTTTCAAGTAAGCTTTAATTTTTGCAGTGGTAAATACCAAAAGAAAGCGAAATTTTATTTTAGTACTCCTCTTTTATTTAGGTACACTTCTTTTTGTCGGTATTTTTTTATGTAAAATTACAAAACTAACCCTCATAGGTTCACTATACTAAAGTAACTTGATGTGGTGGGTAGTCTTTAAAGCCCAAGGGGGGGAACATTTGTTGTGGTAAAAGTACCAGGAGCAACATTACTGCTCCTTCCTAAAGCTAACTAGTAATGATGAAATTACAAGAAACAATTTTTCCCACTGCCAAATGATAAAACGACAGAAGTTTTCAAGTAATTTATAGTACTTTGCAATGGTAAAAAGTGCAAAGAAAGTTACAAAACTAACCTTCATACATTTCTTCCGAATCCTGAAAAGAAAGCTGAAACTTTGCATGAATTTAAAAAAAAAAAAAAATTAAGAAGTGGAGATTCTCAAGAAAAAAAAGAGAGGCTAAATCCCCGATTGCTATTATAAGTACTCTTAGGGGTCAGTCCATCTGAGACTCTGCACCGACTTTGAATGGGTTTTCTACTAGTGAACGACGGGATTAATTGGTTCTAAAAAAATTTGTCGATGTGTGGTTGAGATGGCCCGAGAGGGAAAAAAAAAACAAAAATGGTAGTAATGCAGTGCATGGAGCATAAAAATGATGTGGATAATACCTTTGTGTTTGACGTACGGACCTTCCCTCCCTCCCTCCCTCCTAACTCACTCATCAATATTCTCATAATTTTAGCTGCCACGCCTATGATTCCTTTTGTTTTTTATGTCTTGGAAAACAATTGATGGATTTCTCTCTGGGCACGTCTGTGTTTTTTGGTTAAATATTCCACCTGCATGCCCATTCCTGAAAAAATCCCATGGCCAATCGGAGAGGTCTAATTGGGCACGGTGGGCCCACGACTCATCTTTAATACGAATCCTTCGCAGGGTGTTCCATATGAATAGTAAAAGAAAGGTTAGAAATAGGAAGGTTTTTCAAGTTCAAAAATCAAGTATTTACGTAAATAATTTTTTTACAAATATGGATCTTGTTTGATAGATCTCATTGAGATCTTTTAAACGGTGCAAAAAAAATTAATTTTTTTTTATTTTCATTATATTTGGGCTTGAAAAACTTTCTTTTTCCTAAAGTTCTTTTTACTGCGCATCCGAAACGGGGTAGTAATCTTATGGTAGAAATACAGGCCTGCAAACGATCTCGTCTGCTAAATGAGCTAAAAACTTGAGTTCGAATCTTAACGAGTCGAGCCGAGTTTAGTCATTTACTAAACGAGACTATTTAATCGAGTCGAGTCTCCCTTAACGAGTCAATGAGTCAAGCTTTTGTCGAACCCGTTTACTAAATGAGCCGAAAACTCGAACTCGAACTTGACTTGTTTATTAAATGAGCCGAGCCGAGTATTAACGCGCCAAGCTCGCAAGGTGCTCGGCTGATACGATGGAATCGTATTTGTCCTAAACAAAATGAACGGGGTAATCTTCGGAGTCCACCTCGTATTTGTCCATAGTCTGACTCTACTATGACCGTGTAAGCCCAAATCGTTGTCCGGCTATGTGCGATTCACGTTCTACTAGCAGTGAATCCGTGCAATTTACGGTTATGTGCATCTATCGGTATTATCATACTTTGTAATATACATACCATGAAAGAACATAAATTGTGCTGAAATTGCACATAATAAAAGATTGGAAGCTAAAAGTTGCTTTCAGCCAAATCAAATAATTGATTTTTAAAAGAGGAGAGTAATATGTTCGTCGTAAATAATTGATTTTTAAAAGAGAATAATACGTCCGATGTAAATAATTTATCTAAAAAACTAGAATGTTTATCTTTGTGGGTCCGAAAGATCCGCGTGGATGCTTACGTGTGAGTATCTGTGAGCTGGAGAGGTGCAATTGGCTGATGATTAGCAAGAGAGAATAGAAGAAGAGAGCCCGTGGGGTGAGGGAATGAGCAAAAGGTACAGAAGAGACAAAGGCAGCGTGTCCTTTTCGTT
The DNA here is from genome assembly GCA_025642025.1 of Rhododendron ferrugineum. Classification (NCBI taxonomy): domain Eukaryota; kingdom Viridiplantae; phylum Streptophyta; class Magnoliopsida; order Ericales; family Ericaceae; genus Rhododendron; species Rhododendron ferrugineum. Next base: position 26,342,871 of record JAOTQK010000019.1, read on the forward strand.
CTCCGCGGGGGGATGATGTCTGCCTTTTACGGATTTGAGCTAGTGAGGTCACCTTCTCTCCGGGGAAGAATGTTCTCCTTCCTCAGAATCAGTGCTCACGTCCT
>JAOTQK010000019.1:26354020-26368984 GCA_025642025.1 Rhododendron ferrugineum
TCTCCACCCTACCACCTTTTCATTCTCTCTCCTTCTTTATATATTATTAAATACTCTCCTTCTTTTATATATTATTATTAGATAGAGAGGATTATAGAGAGGATTGGTGTGAAGTAGAGAGAAATTTGAGTAGGTAAAATGAAAAAAGTGGAGTGTTGAGTAGGTAAAATACCTCTTGCTTGGTGTACATGCTCTTACACCAAAAAGTAAGAGTGGCAAAATGGATGGTTTTTTTTGAAGGTCTTCTGTTCAACTATCATTCAATCAAGAAAATATTAACCACGTTATAACCATTTTGAGCATACAACGACCAACCATGATCGCACTATATGTTTATATTGATGTAAATGAATTCTAATTTAGTAGTATAATTATTTTCTTATCTTTGAAATTGTATTGATTGGTATCTCTAATGAACGTGATTTTTATCATGGTTAACGTTCGTGTTGATTTCAGATTTTATTTGAGCATCGCAAAAAACTCAAAAAGGGGTCACGTGGGCGGGCCCTCCCAGAAAAATGGGCCGGTTAGTATTTTAAGGTAACAAATAAAACAAGTGCACAAAAGACTTAATACCATGTACAATGTACAAGACTTTTATACATTAGAGTTTTGACACCAATAAAAACGGTTTTGGCATTATCAGCCGATTTTAAAAATGAAGGACAAATATATAGACAGAGACGTCGTTCGATGCTCCCAGCATAAAGAATCATAAACGAAAGGAACTACCGATTCCCTCTTCTAGCTACTTCAGATGCTCGTGGATTTTTCCCACCTTTGATTGCTCCACTTAACTCCAATTGGGTTTGTCCCCGACCGATCAATTACCATTGCAAATCTCAAATTATTCTCAATTCCCATTGGGGATCTTTTACGTGCACCTAACCATTCGAATTCCTGTATGTTCTTCAGTTTTTTTGAGTTGGGTTTGTGTCAATTCATCTCTTAATGGGATTGATTGAGAATTTTTAATGGGTATTTGTAGAAATATATTGATTATTGAAGTTTCATTTCTGGGTTTCTTGTTTTTCTCGTTTTGGATTAAATTGATGTTTGTGTGTTCTTTTTTTGGCAGGAAAATTGGTTTTTTGTTGTTGATCCAATTCCTCAATAACCCAGGTAGGATTTTTGAGTAGGTTTTGTGTGGGATGATCATATCATGTTCATTTCTTGATTTTCCATAATTGGGTTCACTAGCAGTAGCTCGTTTATTGAACTGAATAATAATTCTCAAAATGAGGCCCCGTTTGGCCGATATAGATTTCAGTGAAGGGATTTGACAGTGTTATCAATGAGAACAGCCCAAACTTTAATTTGACACATGGATTTTTGGTCATTGAGTTTGAGAGCTTTGTCACAACGGATCGAAATATCTGTTTACTAGGAGTTTTTTGAAAATGGAAGAGATACAAAGATCTTGAGAAAGTACATCTGATTCTCTTCCACCTCTAATCCTCTAGTTTCATGAGTATGACTAACCTCTTATATTTGTGTTTGAAATAGATATTGAATCCCTTTGTTTGAGATCCACATCTATCCTTAACGGACCCTTTCAGCTTGATTACGGACTTTCTAATTACATGCGCCATTTGGATTTTTTGTTGCATTCTTGCTGAGTTCTATACGTGTTTATATTTTAGTTACCTCTGGTTAGTGAGACATATGGAATGAGATTTTGTAAAGGTAAAATGCGTTCTGTTGGCTTGCAGCTTAGAATGGCTTCTATGGTTGCAAAGGCAAGTGGCAGTATTTCCAATCAAGTATTGCCTGCTTTGCCGGTTCAAGAGAAAGGAAGTAGGAATAAGAGAAAATTCCGGGCCGATCCTCCTCTTGGTGATACAACTAAAATCTCTTTGCCTCAGAACGAGTGTTCAAGTTACAAATTCTCATCTGAGAAATTTGAAATCACCCCACTTAATGGACATCCCAATGGTTGTGACATGTGTAGCATGAGCCAAGACCATTCAGATGCTTTGAAACTTGACCTTGCATCATCTACGACGGCAGAGCCATCCGAGGTGGTTCCCATCCGGTATAGAGAGGAAGTAGAAGCAGCAGATGAGGTCCATGATGCCGATTGGAGTGATCTCACAGAATCTCAGCTCGAGGAACTTGTTTTGAGCAACTTGGACACAATTTTCAAGAGTGCTATGAAAAAAATTGTTGCCAACGGTTATAGTGAACAAGTTGTGACCAAGGCTGTTTTGAGGTCTGGCGTCTGTTATGGGAGTAAAGACACTGTCTCCAACATAGTGGACAATACTTTGGCATTTCTTAGTAATGGCCTGACATGTCTTAGAAATGGCCAAGAGATTGATTTGTCAAGGGAGCACTACTTTGAGGATTTACAGCAGATGGAGAAGTATATATTGGCAGAATTGGTTTGTGTTCTCCGGGAGGTTAGGCCTTTCTTCAGCACTGGGGATGCAATGTGGTGTTTGTTGATATGTGACATGAATGTTTCACATGCTTGTGCAATGGACGGTGATCCATTGAGTACTTTATCTGGCGACGGAGGTCCTAATGGGAATAACTCTTTGAATTTAGAGATCAGAAGTTCTGAACTCGATCTTCCTATCCCTTGTAAACCAAATTCTTCAATCGCATGTGCTCATACTTGTCAATGCGAGGCTTCAATCCCTTTTGCTCACTGTTCCCAGTCTGAGACACCCACTATCTCTGGTGTTCCAAACTTTGTAAAAGCAAAATGTTCAAGTAGTCGGAATGGACTTGTCCAAGAGAAAGAGAGTCCAATGCACTCTGACGAAAAGTTTGGGGGTAGTAGAAAGATTTCTGGTATTAGCAAGAGAGAATACATACTCAGACAGAAGTCGCTTCATCTTGAGAAATGCTACCGCACGTATAGTTCTAAAGGGTCTTCCAGATGTGGGAAACTCAGTGGATTTGGTGGTTTAATATTGGACAAGAAACTAAAGTCAGTTTCAGATTCTATTGGTGCTAATGTGAAAAAGGCCTCCTTGAAGATAAGCAAGGCAACACTTCAAACCAACGGAAACCATAATTTATCAACAAATAGGGAAGTTCCTTCTTCTGCGGCATTTAACTCGGAAACAGTGAAAACTAGTGGCCCGTCTACATTTCCTACAGTTAGTATCCCACTGGCTTTATCAGCTGCTGATACTGAGCTTTCACTTTCGCTTCCAACACAAAGCAGCAATGTTGAGGTTCCTAATTGTAGTTATTCTGGGATACCGTACGATAAGTCCACAGGGAAGTGGGTCCCACAGGACAAGAAAGATGAAGCGATATTGAAGTTGCTTCCAAAAGTACGCGAACTGCAAAATCAGATCCAAGAGTGGACAGAGTGGGCCAACCAGAAGGTTAGTCAAGCTACTCGAAGGCTAAGCAAAGACAAAGTGGAGATTAAGTCACTAAGGCAAGAGAGAGAAGAGGTGGAGCGGATTAAGAGAGAGAAACTGACGTTGGAGGAAAACACCATGAAGAAGCTTTCTGAGATGGAGAATGCCCTGGGGAAAGCCAGTGGGCAGGTGGAGAGAGCAAATGGTACTGTTAGGAGACTTGAGGTGGAGAATGCTAAGTTAAGGCTAGAGATGGAGGGTTCTAAATTGCATGCTGCTGAGTCAGCTGCCAGTTGTCAGGAGGCATCTAAGAAGGAGAAGAAGACACTGATGAAGTTTCAATCGTGGGAGAAGCAGAAGGCCTTGTTCCAGGAAGAACTTGTTGCAGAGAAGCGGAAGCTGGCTCAGCTGCTGTTGGAGCAGGAACAAGCTAAAGATTTAAGGGAGCAACTTGAGGTATGTTCACGCAGAGTAGGAATTTTTTTTTTTGTATTCTTTTTGTATAGTTCCCGGCAAAAAGTTTGTTTACAGCTGCTTAATATTTAATATGGTATACTTAAGAATTAACAGAGTGGGTAGGGGTGAGGGCTCGTCATTGAATTTTGTGTATAGTAAGATTTGTATATACCTGAAAAGAATTTATATCTGCGAAAGTTGTTAGGTTGACTGTCTTGGGACATTTCTCGTAACCTGTAGCAGTAAGTAGAAATACAGCGTGCTGCTTGCATTCTGGGAGAGGCATCATTAAGACATTCAGTATACAGCTAAAAAAGTGGTATTATATGTAGTAGTCGGCTCTAGTAGTGGAATACAAGGCTTTCCTCCCGGGTTGAGACAAGAAGTGAGTAGAAATGCATTTGTTTGATATGCATAGAGTAGCCCGTAGCTGTGAGTTCTTCCTCAAAAGCAACTCATTTGAGAATATTTTTTTATAAACCATGCGTTGAATTTGTGATCTAAATTAGAGCGAAAGGGAGAAGTAAAAGGAGGAAGGAGTTTTTATTGGTTATATTCTAGTACTGCTGTGATGATAACTTTGGTTCCTTGTACTATGCAAAAATGTCATTGTAAAAATGTATTTGACATATCTCCCATCTCCCTTTTCCCGTGATTTTTTATGTTGGAATTTAAGGCTCTACCATAGTTAGTAAAGCAAGTGCAGAGCACAGGAACTGGGAGAAAAGAAATGGAAGTGGTGAATTTTGGGTTTTTAGTAAATAGTAGATAGAAGAGATAATGCATGGCTTGATGAACATTACAAGATTTTGTTTTTGGTACAAGTCGGTATCCGGCCACTAAGTCATTTTAGAACTCTTGATCTGTAGACAAGCCAATAAAATGGATTGGTTTTCTCTAACCCTTCAAATCATCTTACTTTTAGGGGGTTTTTAAACTAGTCTTGAATTTTTATCTCATTAGGTTTCAGTCTACTTGGTCTCTTAGTTTCTCTAAATGTTTTCATGGTGTTCATATCCTTTGGCTGATGAGTACCACCGCCGAAAGATGACTTTGAACCTCGTTGGATGGATATTTCTGAATCGCTAAAAAAATTTGTGAAAGCAACAGAAGGTAGTTATGATCTACACAAATAACAGAATTCATGGATAGCGATGGCGTGCAAATTGTGAAAGCTTTGCAAAATGTCCTGCTTCTCATGGGCAAGGTCAAATATTACAGGCTAGATGGAAACAAGAAGAAAAGGCAACGGAAGAACTTCTTAATCAAGTCAGTTCGATAAGAAAAGAAAGAGAACTACACGAAGCTTCAGCAAAATCGAAAGAGAACACAACCAAACTGAAAGCAGAAACCAATCTGCAAAAGTACAAAGATGATATTAAAAAGCTCGAGATAGAAATCTCCCAATTGAGATTGAAAACAGACTCCTCAAAAATCGCCGCTCTAAAAAGAGGCATTGATGGAAGTTATGCTAACAGACTGGCGGACGTTACAAATTTTCCCAAAGAGTCCCAAGTGTTGCATATCAATGGAACTGTGGCGAAATTCCAGGAATATTCCGGAACGGGCGGTGTGAAACGTGAAAGGGAGTGTGTGATGTGTTTATCAGAGGAGATGTCCGTGGTTTTCCTCCCCTGTGCTCATCAGGTGGTCTGCACTACATGCAATGAGCTCCATGAGAAGCAGGGGATGAAGGAATGCCCTTCTTGTAGGGGCGCCATCCAGCGGCGTATTTCTGTATGTTTTGCTCACTCTTAGTTTATTTCTTGATTTGAGTCTACTGTGCAAAATAAGAGTAAGTTGTGGGTTTCATTTGGAGATGAATAATGCGTGTCCTTTTATAAATAATAAAGACAAGCTTTAGTGATCCGTTCTTCGTTTTTTCAAAGAATGGTTTCTGTATCCTTCTCCGCAAGGGGCTTTTTAGATCAACCGCCCTTTTTCTTCTTTAAAACCGAGGAACTGTGAGGTTGCACCGAATTTTATTTGCTTGAATTGTGGTACATTTGCTTCAGGAAGCATGTTTCACACACGAAATATGAATGTACACATGTATGCATATTTTGCTCTGAACGCTGCTACAGGTACAACAAATGATGCACAACAGTCGCGCACAGATCGCTTTTGCGCCCGTCTCGGATCCCGCAAAGATGATCGAAGCCGCTCATTTTGTTCAAAATATTTCGTTTAGGGTCTCTGTAAAAAATCACTTCAATCCAATATCAAGAAGAGCGTTTACGAATTATCCAACTTTGCTTCAAAATTTAGCCTATATTTGAAAACCAAACAATTTCTTTAGTTTAGTTAATCTCAGCATCAAATACAAGGGGTGGCTACCTAAGACCTCATTCAAATTAGTAGCCTAAGAGCTCATTCAAATTATAATAACCCGAGTATTTAGTCAGCACACATTACCGTCTTTGTGGATTCGACTCCGGTCTTACCGGATATTGTGCTACGTCGGTTTCCGCCCTATGCTTGGAGCAACCGATTAATTTAGGACTAGGAAATCGTCAAGCAGCAGAGCACTGGCTGGTGTGCTTAGATTTGCTCTTATATTGTTAAATGCAAAGTACTGGCCGATGTGCTTAGATTTTTACTGATTTAGTTGATGTAATCATGCAAAATACTGGCTGGTGTGCTTAAATTTAATATTTTGGGTTCTTACAATCTTATTTTTTAAGGTTTGAATTATAATGTAACAACAAAAAATCTGAAACATTTTTTGAGATTTGTTGATGTCCAAAGATTTTTACGAGAGCGACTTTTTCATATTGTGCATTTAAAGACACCACTATATTAACTTCTAATAAATAGATATCCAATGTTCGCACTCGTTACAATATGAACATTCACAATATGCGAGGTCAATGATATGATGATACAAGCCATATGCGCGGTGCATGGATTGGATTACAAACCTTATTTATTAGAGATTACCCATATGCATATTATATACATTATTTTGCCCATAATTGTTAAATACCTACAATACATGCATGATACGTATCCTACGATTTGTATCGTTTCATTAGGAAAATGATACGTTTCACACCCTGTATCTTTTTATGTATAGAAATTACATGATACGACGACGTATCCTATGATTTATACGTGTATCTTAATTCGGTACATATCGTCTGATTTTTTATTAGAAAAAAGTCGGACCTTATTTCAAGAAGCGAAACCCCGAATTTATTAATCTAAGCCGTTTGATCTAATTATATAATCTTTCAAACCATTTGATAGACATTCAACTTCAATGTAGGGTTTGTATAGAAGAAAGAACTATACTTTGATTGTATTTTGCTTGACTTTTCTTTCCCTAACAAAGGTACATAAAACCTTAATGTAATAGGCTCCAATTGAGATATTTGAAATTTTGCATCTTAATTTTTTTTTAAATGTAAACATAATTTGTTGGTGGTATTAGGTGTAACTACTTTTTAATTGTCTATTAATTATGATTAACATTGTTGAAGCATAAACTAAATTTAGTATTTGACACAAGAAATTTAAGTCCAAACAAGTTCAATCGACAAAACCCAAAGATAGAAGATATTATTGGTATCTAGTTTTTAGAAACTCTAAAATTTTTAGCTTAGAAACTCAAGAATATCTTTGTGAAATATTTAGAATTTTTTTTGCGAGAATTAGTCACATGTGTAATTCTAGAATTACCTCAAAATTTATCTTGTATGAAAATATCTTTGTACTACAGTCTTCCATAGAGTAGTTTAAATAGAGATGGGTTCTAGCTAGTATTTTGTATCAACCCCATAAAAAAAAGTTGAGTTCAGGTGTCTCATTCCCCACTCGTCTTTAGTATTCTCTCCCTTCCAAAAATTTTGTCCAACTAAATAATAGAAATTCCCACTCTTCCAACAAACGTATCTTAAGATGTGCGATACGTATCCTGATACGATCTATATAATTGAAAACACTAATTTTGGGTTAGTCCAGAGTAGAATCAATTTCTGGTTCCGCCCTTGGTGCCCAGGGGACTTGAGTCCCCCAAACGAACATGGTCACAACTTTTCTGATTTTAAATGCATGTTTATTTGCAGCATGGGATTTCGATAAGATAGAACATGTTTGCTTTGGGAAGACTGGAGTGGGGAGGGCCCAGTGGAGGAAAGAGAGGGCCCAATGGTGGGCCGATCTCTTGTCAAAACTCTTATGGGGTGAGGCTGGTAAAGAGAAGAAAGAAAGGAGGAAGAGAAGAAGGAGGAGACGTCTGGTAGTGATGTTTCCGCGCTCGCATCTCAAATCCTCCTCATTCACGGCATGGCCGAAGCTTTGTTGAAACTTGTGGGTGAAGTAAATTGGGCCTCAGGGGAGGGCAATCACAGGTACGTACGTACTTTTCTGGTACGCGCGTAATCAAAAGTCCAACCCCCTATATATTTATGTGTTTTGAATTGTTCGATCTGGTTCGATCTTTTGGATTACTAGATTGATTATGTATTTGCAGAGCCTATTCAATTGTGGTGAAATTAATTAAGGTTCACAATTCCAAACATTCCGATTCCAAATTCAGTCTTAATTTGTTCAGCAATATCCTACAGTACCCATATATGTATCAAAGTTCAAGCTCGTATATATATATATATATATATATATATATGTGAATCTTCCAAAAGCAAAAAACTGGTCAGGCGTGAATTATATCATGGACCTTCATTGCTCACTTTATAAAAAATACAACGATTGCATACGTGTTGTGGGTTTATTAATTGTTTTAAACATTTCAATGTCCCCTTTAATTACTTGTAGGCAAATGAACAAGAAATGCAAGCTAGCTAGGCTTCATGCGAGGACAAGGATTGAAGAGACTTCGATCTACCAAATGAACAAGCTAGAAAAGCAAGGCACATGTCGTGGTTAAGATCAAAATTGAGGAGACTTCTAGGAAAATTTGGATTATCTCTTTCTTTTCGTTTATCTTCTTTTTTTTTTGGCTCGGCATCTAGATTATATTCTTGCTGCTATGTCCTAACTTTCATACTGTATTTTTTTGTTTTTGTTTGTGCTTTGAGTTACTTAATTTCTTCAGTTTGACTGATTTGGCTTATTGAAATCAGATTACATGTCGTGGTAATTAATATGTTTGGGGAATTTTTTAACGAGTAATAAACTTGAAATGATCTTGCATATTTTGTTAATCAATCTTTTAAGGGGATTCACTTCACTTCAAAAATCTTTTAAGGGGATTCGTCTCGGCAATGTAAAAAAAATTGATCAAAACTCATAATTTTTTTCAAAAAGACAAGAATAAGAAAAATAAGTTGACTAATTTTTGTTTTTATTCAAAAAATTATGAGTTGTGATAAAAAAAATTTACTTTCTCAATTCCTCTAGTCAAGACAAATCAATAAGTCACAAAAGTTTGATGCAAAACAAACAAATGCAAAAAAAAAAAAATTCAAATAAAGACAAAAAAATTAAGTTACTTAACTTTTCAATCCAAACTCACCCTTAGCAATAATTAATCATATTGATCATTTCTCAATCCCAAGCGTCAGATCCGAAACGACGGGTGCCACCAGATCAATGACGGTTTGCTTAAGATTAATGTTGATGGTGCTTATAATGCCGTGTTTGAAAGAAATTAAGAACATGGAGAGAAAAGAGATGGGAAACGACTTTCACTTTTTTTTTCTTACACTTTCTTTCCTTGAAATCAATTTTGCAAGCTACTATTCGGTTCAGTAATTTTAGTATACAGGGGTAATTTGGTCATTTTAGTATATAGGGGTATTATGGTAATTTTAGTATGCAAGGTAATATGGTTATTTAAATGTACAAGGGTGATATGGTCATTTTAGTGTATATGGGTATTTTAGCCATTTTTAATTTTAATTGGGTATTTTAGCCATTTTTAATTTTAATTGGGTATTTTAGCCATTTTTCTGGCTCCTCAGATGGAAGCTTGATCCTTTGTCTTTGGGTTTTTGAGTTGGGTGTTCCGTGTGCGTTGTTAGATGTAGGTGGGTGGTTGTTTTCTTTGTGGGTGTTTGGGAAGTGAGTTTTCTTTATGTCTTTGTTGGTGTCTTGTTAATTTCGATTGGTTGCTATTTTCTTTTCGAGTCCTGACGGTATATATATAATCGTCGTGTGCGAGAGTGCCTTTGTTGGTTTGCTCTTGCTCCATTAATTGTGATGTCTTGTGCTTGGAGTCCTTCACGATTTATATGGAGTACCTAAACTGCGATTGCTGATTATTTGCCTATTCTAAACAATTAGTACTAATCAAAACAAAAAAAAAAGAAGTCAAATAAAATAAAATAAAATAAAAACCTTATTGTTTATAGCCAAACTTTGCGTTTTGCTTCGTTTACGGAACTATCATTTGCATAGCATCAATTTAATAGGGGATCGAGATGATCAGGCTTTTAACTGAAATGGACAATACTACGGGTATGATTTTGATCAGGATGCTCTACTTAATTTGTAAACGAAAATTCTCGATATGTGTACATGGGTCCATATAAATCGGATGATTTCAAACACAAATTACATCTGGCGTAGTGTCCGAAAATTGGTTGTCAATTACTTTTCATAGATGTGACTCTTAGGTCGTCTTAACTTCCAAGAACGCAATCTAGGGATTGACTCGAGCCCGACCCATCTGAAAAGTTTTTTTATTAGCTCTTGTGTAAAGACAGGTATAGGAACGAAATCTGGATATGGTTTGCCCTTTACCAATGCTCATCCTAGTGCCACCTGTCTCTCTTTTTGTTATTTTGTTTTCCAACCTCATCTTCAAAAAAATAAAATAATAATAATAATTGTTTTCCAATAACTTTCCAGAAGCAATTAAATGAGTAATGTATGCAAAAAGCCAAAACAATCTAAAAAGCCCGAGTCAACCAAAAAGTTAAGAATACAAAACGAATTTAATCTGCACACTTCTTTTTTACAATTAAACTCTTATTTGTGAATATAAATATGTAACATGTGCCTCTTATATACTCCCTCCGTCCCGATTTGCTTGTCCACTTTTTGATGTAATGGCTCAGATTATGTAAAATTTCAAATCAATGGATTAGATTTGGTTTCCTTAATAAATTGAAAATCCGAGATTGGACAAACGAATCTGGACGGAGGGAGTATATATAGAGAGAGAAAATTTTTATACATGATTCGCATGCAAGAGAAAAGAAAAAATTCGACTTCTCTAACACTTGATTTCGGCCTATAAGTCTCACGTTAAATTTATATACACAGTGGGGCGAAGATCACATGTATTTTTACATGAATAACATCAATTTGCTTAAAACACGTTTATAAAATCAGCTCATTCGAATAACAGTGGGCTTGATCGATTGTTAACGTTAAGGTCCGGAAGAGAGGAACAAGTAGAAAGCATGAACAGAATCATTCTCATGGATCACAAAATCAATGAATCATTCTGATGGATACACAATCACCTTATCTATGTGGGGAACTTGCCAGAAGAAAAGGTTAGAAAGATGGCATGCATGGCTGAAGGGTTTCTTTGTGGACGCCCCAAAATGGGAGGAACTAATCTATTTTGCACTACCATCTCTACTTTAAGCAAGCCCATGGTGCTAAACCTACAAGGAGACCTTCACGGGCCGCAAATTGGCAATCGTAAAGTGCTTCCTTTGGAGAAGATGTGTCTGGAATATTCAACTGATGCACGTGAGTTTGTCATTAAGTCTAGTAATAAATTAAATTTTACACTCCCTTTTTTCACATCCACACTCCTTTTTTTGGATTTTAGTGTTGAAAGTGTATGTAATTTTTTTGCTAGAAGACAAAAAAGGAGTGTAAATGTCAAAAAATGGAGTGTAGAATTCAATTACCTAGTAATAAATTAAATTCTACACTATTCTTTATTTGTTTTTTCCCCTCCAATTCGTTAGTTGAGGTGACCCAAGTTGATAGAGGCGGCTCTACATAATGTGAGGACCCATTAAAGTTCCCATGGGACACGTGCCTCCGCTCGATTCTCCAGAATATTTTGTTTTTAATATTATTCGAGTGTTTAGATCAGTTTACACGTGTCTTGATTGACCTCTGGGGGACCAAAACCATCGTCGACTATCGGAGGACTGAGCCATAAGATCACTTAGGAGTTGATTGCAATTGAATTGTTTGAAACCTAAGACCTAAGAAGGAACAAACTCTTTTCATAGAGACATCGACCACCAGACAAATTTCTTGGGGTTTAACTTTTCCAAATAACTACAGTTCCCTTCTCATATAGTCTTAAAATTAATTATGACAATATAAAATTACACTAGATTGTTGTATGTAAGTATATATTTATTTTGTTTCTTTTTAGATTCGTAAACTTTACATCTTTCTTTTCTCCACACACTTCATTCTAGTTATCATAATGTGAATGACCTATATATATATGTCTTCACTTTTAAATAATATTACAAGGCATTACGTACACTTTTAATTAAGACTATTTTTGTTTGTTCACTTTGAAAGAAACGATGACAAACCAACTAGAAGTGATGGTTGAAATTCAATATCCTTTTCTTGTTGAAATTCTTCTCTACCACCATAAGTAATATGTGCCCTCACTAACATAAATTTCTGAATCCGTCACTGATGCCGAGGGTGGTTGGTCAAAAAAATTACTGCATGTTGATTTCACTAATTTTAAAAGACAAATGTCAGGAGAGTATCTTCATACATACGATTACAAGACTAATCTAATCCCAAAACCGACTGCTCTGCTCCGTTTACACTTCTTTGCAGTGTCTTGGCATTTTGCAAAGTACTACTAGTAGACTAGTAGTAGTGTCATTGTGACTTAAAAAATAGTTATATTTTCTGGTTACTTCAATTCTAGTATCAAGATATGATTACTTTTAAAAAAAAAAAAAAACTGATATGATTACTATTATAGGATTGAATTTGCTCTTCCGTGACCATCGCCGGCCTTCATCCCCAATCAAAAATTCCGTGGCCGCAGTTCAGACGAAGAATGCATGAAGTATAAAGTTCAGTAAAAAGCTCGGAGAGCTTAGTTCGGTTAGTTAGCGGGTTTGATTCTCATGCAATTGATCAAGGTTCGGTTGGTTGGTTAACATTTTCCTTTTTTGACATTTGTCAACAGCTGTTACAATTTTTTCTAATGCTTGCCCCTCCCTTTAGCTGCCACGTGTAAGGACAAAGTTGTAGGTCAATTGTGAAAGTTGATTAATAATAATTCTCTAACGCATGTTTGATATGAGAGAGTTTGTGTAAAATTGCGCGTGTAAGTGTGTGTGGTAGTAGCATAATTGGTTTATTAAAAGTGACATGACTTATTTTGAAATATTGCTATTTGTACCAATTTTTAGTTCGGGTGTTTTTGCGTAATATTTTGTTAATAACAATGGCAAGACCGTTATTTTTTTGGTCTTGTTCTAAAAATTGTCGACTCCTAATTGGTTTTTTAACGTTAAATTTAAAAAATTGTCTCCTTCTTATAGAGCATCATTACCGGGCTCTTCAAACACCATTTTTCTTACGTTATCCAATGTCTTGCTTGCTAACTTAAAAAAAAATGGTGCTTGAAAAGCCCGGTAATGATGCTCTATAAGAAAGCGACAATCCAAAACTTCGAATTTATTCATATCGCCTCATCAAAATACTCCTAGGTTTCAGCACAGAATCACTGGTCTCTTTGGCCACTATGACATCCACAATTTTGGAACAGTGATTCAACACACCACGTCGTCACCACGGATAACGTAACCACAAAATTTTTTGATGTCCAAAGCCAAAGGAGAAAGATCATATTATAACGAGGAATACCAACTTTACTTGAGCCCGTTCCAAAACACTTCTTAAAAAATAAGTACTTATTTCACATTTTCAAACTCAAAAATAATATAAATGAAAAATAAATTTTTAATTTTTTTTGCACCTTATTAAAGATATCAATAAGATCTTTCAAACAAGATCCATATTGCATATTTTTAGATTTCAATAAGTCCATCGTTTTTGAGCTTGAAATTGCCTTCTTAAAAAATAAGTACTTATTTTGTCTTGAGTACTATCTAAATGTGTGGTGAAGAATTAATAAATTCAAACACCACGCGGTGATTCCCCAAATACAAACAATAAATTTTCTAGATATAGGCTATAGTGTCAGAGAGGAATAATTCATGATCTTTCTCGTACAGGGGGAAAAAAAACCGTGTTTAACAGTCTATGGATTTTTGAAGGAAGAATTCATATATGGCCCAACCATATGCTATAAGAGAAGCTCGAGGGTTAGTTTGGTTAGTGGGTAAGTTTACTTCCTACATAATTGACAAAGGTTTATTGATTTCGGGATCATGATATCAAAAAGTAATTTCTTGTAAATCTCTTAATCTTGACGTGAATGGTCTGTCTTTGACCTTACGTAAGAGCGAATTAATTGAGTTTCGCAAAATTTGGGTTGAACACCTCTAACCGTTGAATACAAAAAGTAGAGCAAGTATATTTATGCATGCAAGGGCAAAGACGAAGATGACCTACCTTTGTAGAGAAAGGGTGCTGCAACATACGGAGTATTTAAAAAAAATTTAAAAAGTCCAGAAGTTAAAATGGCAAATGAATTTTTTTTTGATAATCAAAAAGGGTGAGAGGGGGCGACAAGCGTAGCGACTCTCCTTAAGCGTGACCACAGGGGCTCCCTATCCGCTGTGGAATGTCCGGTTCGAGCCATAACTACTGTCCGGGAGGACAGACCGTCACCACAACACCACTAAGATGACTAGTTAGCCAAAGGCCCTCCATGCAAATCCACACAAAGATCCAACAGTGGCATGGATGAGATTCGAACCGAGGTCCATGCACATGGAAGGAGGGGACTTATCCCATTCACTTTGGCCAACTAGGCTACCACCCAAGGTTGTCAATACCGTTCCGTACCGGCCGGTACGTACCGTTTTGACAAGAAACCGGTACCCTAACCCCCCAATACCGTTTTTTTTTTTTTTTTTTTGCTGGGGACGAAAACAAAACAAAAAAAAACGAAAACGGAACAAAAAAAAGCAGTTTCAACTTCAGAAAGCAAAAGAAATATAGCAAAACATGGGAACTATGCACGTGCGCGAGGCTTAAATCCCGGATTTGCACCCCCCTATGCGCGAATAACCCGTGACGCGCACCCGATTAATTGGTTTTCGAATCAGTTTTTCCAAATTGCCTTCGGCCATGGCCC
>JAOTQK010000019.1:26414551-26426181 GCA_025642025.1 Rhododendron ferrugineum
CCCCCCCCCCCCCCCCCCCCCCCTCTCTCAGCCAACCAAACTTCCAAAAAAACTGTGGATATGATCTGGTTATTCCATCGTCCAACTGTTGTTGTGTATCGGTTCTATCAAATGCAATATTAGTAATGTAAAAGGTTTTATGTTGTGTTATTAGTTGTTGTGCAGTTGAGAAAGTTTATTATGTTCAATAGTGAGTTTTCCTGGTTTTGTTTGTCCCTGCATTCCTTGTCAAGCAATTAATGCATGAGGAATTAGCCACTTACACTGGGCAAACAATATGCCTGTAGTAATAGGATAATGCCTTTTTCTAAGACCTTCATATGGAATGAACTGTAATTGTTAAGGGCAAATAGCCCCTTTATGTGGTCATGTATTACTTAGTGACAATCTCATGACTGTTAATAGTCGTTCTCTCCCTCCCTAGCTTTGGCATCGCTTGTGTGTTTAACAGATTTTTTCAAGAACCTCGCGGGTGGTTGTGAAGCTTAATTTCTTAGTGCAGTTTGAAGAGCACCAGTTACAACTTAAGAGGGTAAAAACTGATTCATGCAATCCCTGCTAGTTTCATCTGGTTCTGTTTGCTGGGAGTCTTTCTAGTTTCTACAACTGATGTTACATATTTGGAGAATTCATCTCAGTGCATAAGCTATTTTTGATGACGTAACTAAGCGCAAGATACAGCATTCTTAAAAAGTAGAATTGCACTTATTCATGGGCTTTCACATTCTTAAAGGCCATCTTAGTTTTAGGGAGGACGTGTTTTGGTGCCTAGATATGTATTAACTGGAATTTGTGTACTCACCTTCTTGTATTTATCAATTTCGTTTCTGGTTGTTTGATCACTTGTTACATACAACTACCTGTTGAGGGCTTAAATTTGCGGGTCATATTTTTGTTTGCTTCATTTAATTGGACAGGCCTTCAGATTTGCTCTTCAATGATCAAAGGCAGTCTGTACCTCAGAGGACACAGTCACCTGTTGTGTTTCCGGAAAACCATTATTCTCTGCAGAAATTTGGTCCTTCTATTGGTATTCAGAGGTAACGTATATCTTGAATGTAACTTCTGCGTGTGTTTGTGCTAGCTTTCATGAGGGTGATTTGGTAGTTGGAAACATATATGTGTTGCTCGACTCAGGCATTGCAAGTGGAAGATTAGAACCCAGTTTGATAGGTCTGTCTCTGACTCCTGAGCCTCTGGAGTATGAAACAGTGCCGTGGAGCCGTCAATAGCATTGCTGTGGAGTCGTCAATAGCTGTAGATGTCAGATGTTTTTGCTGAAAATTGTGAGAGAATCATGAATTAAATAAGTTCATCATAAATAATAGATTATTTAACATATATCCGATTTGGAAATACATGTTTGGAAACTGTAGATCCCTTTGTAAAGAGTGTCTCGTGGTTGTTAAGTTGCACCAGACTCCTATTAATTAGTGTGAAGTAGGACCCATGACTTGGGTCTGAGGTTTGGTATGCAATTGCAACCATGGTGTCTGTTGGTGTTTTATATTAGATGCATCAGGATGGTTGTGTATGTGCCCCAATAGGCTGATACGGGGATACCCCTGATGGATGGCCAGATGGGTTGGAAATCATTTAGTTGGTTATTCAATGATAAAGTATGACTGCGAATACCGTCTCAAAACATTCTGTCAAAATTGCCTGATTGAGGGAATGTGCCATTTATGGTTTGGAACCTTAATTGTTTGTCATGTTCCATATTTGTTTAAGTGAAAGGAAAAAGAAAAGCCTGTAGTAGTTAGAATGATTGAATTAATAAATTGCATTTTCTTTATAAGGGCATTTTATGAATTGAAAAAGCATTACATGGCTTCAAAAAAGGGAGACACCAAACTGGTGTTCTCCTTTTATACCACAGTAGAGATGAACATATGTTTTTTTTTTGGGTAAATTATGAACATATGTTATCTGCTTGGATTTGTCTGATTATGCTGTTAATTTTTTTCAGGCCTGCTTCGTATTCCCCTGGGTTGGATAACCGGACAGGGTCGCCAGGCTATTTTAGCAAATCGTGGACTCGCCAAGATCAGTCTGCAGTTTTACCTTATGATTCTAGAAAAACTTTTGCAACCAACCTTGTTGATTCTCAGGTCCATGAAAGTGCTCAGTTCCCACCTTTACAAAATGAAACTTCCCAGGAAAATCCTCATTTTATTCAGCATGATTCTAAAAGGTACGAGTACGAGTAAGAGTTTGATAATTATTACAAATATGGCCATTTCTCCAAAGGGATACTATTGTTTCCAGTTTCTAATGTGCCTGGGGCGGTGATTCTTGTGCATATATGTAACCTGTAGAATCCAAAAAGCCTATTTTAAAAGGTTTCTCTCTTTATAGAAACCCTGGGTGTTTAGATTTGTGATTCTTACCATTGGTAATGATGCTTTTTGAATATTAAATCATGAGGGTCATATCATCTTCTCCTTAGCAGTTGCGGCTAAAGAAAATTTTACCTTTTCTAATGCAAAAATAATAAATGTGTGGATTTTGGACCATCAACATTGGACAGTGATCTGCTGTTACTTTGAAGTCAAACTTAATCTGCACCTTATTCTCTTGGAGGTTGAGAAATTAATATGACTATGCTTTCCTCTTGTTGCATTTCTTTTGGCTGCTTACCTTCGCAATTTTCTCCTGGTGCCCTTCCTCAGTTAACTTTCCTTTGTTTAGGCCTTCTGTATCTCCTCCCAGATTGAACACTAAATCGAATAGGATTTCCAAAGCTCCTAATTCTGGAATTCCTCTGCCATTTCCACGAAGTATTGATGATAAAGCTGCTGCAACTAAGCCCACAAACGTTCCCAAAAGAACTAGGTCACCTACTTTACTTTCTACTGATCAAGTTTTCCAGGACAACTCTTCTGCTCAAGATGATGTTGAACGGTGAGATATGTCATTAGAATTCATTTTCCATAATTCAGTACATCCCTTATGATTCTAGTTGTAATGTTTTCTCATTCCCCTTTGTGACTTGCAGAGAATTGCAAGCCAAAGCAAAGCGATTGGCCCGCTTCAAGGTGGAACTTAGTGAGCCTGCGGAAAGCACTTCTGGCATTGGAAGCCAAAAGTTCTCAGTTAATAGGCATGATAATTCTTTAACAGGCAGTCGGAGAAGTACTGGCGAACATTCTTCAAACGTGGGAGGAGATGTCCCCAATGCCAATGTGCTGTCTGATTTTGAAGGACCAGAATCTCACACTATTATAAGTGGATTATGTCCAGACATGTGTCCAGGTGTGTGTCAACTTTTTGATCAAGTTGCAAACTTGTTTTTATGATCAGAGCTGCAAGTTTTAGGTCATAGGTTGATGCCAACTTTATCTATTCCAAAATGGGGAAAACTATTAGGTAGTGTTTGGTTCTTGGGAATGATTTTGAGAAGGAATGGAATTGGCATTGCTTGTCCTTTTGATGGAATGGTCATTCACCTAAATTCCTGAATGATGATTCCATTTGAAATGTAATCTGTATTAATATTAATTGCTTATGAAGCCAAAGGCTGGAATGAGGATTCCAAGTGAAGGATCATTCCAGTACAGCTTCCTTCCAGTCAACTAAACACTGCCTTAGAGTCGTTTCTTCGATGAGACGATAACTGAAGAACCCTGTAGAAAATTGTTCTTTTTCTATTTTTTTCAACAGAAAGATAATTGCATTCTGAAACTCAGAAGTTGAATCTACGTTGGTCATTTATAGTATAATGTTCTGTCTAGTTCTGGACATTATACTAAACACTGCCTTATAATTTTCTGAACCTCGTAATTAGAAGTTCCAAATGGTTGTCCAAACCCAACCCAACCCAACCCAAGCGAGCCTTAAGTCCCAATTAATTGGGGTTGAGTATGTGGATTCGTTTTCTTAGTTGAGCTCTGTCAAGGGCATTGAGTTCCCTATATCCAACAAGCCTAGATCTTTTTGAACTCTTGCATCTAAAGTCAGTTTTAGTCTACCTCTCCCCTTTACCGTAACCATTTACTCTAACTAACTACCGTACCAACCGATCTACGATAAACATGTTCAATCCACCTTAATCTATTCTCTCTCATCTTATCTTCTATCGGTGCTACTCCTACCATTTCGCGAAGGTTTTTGTTTCTAATTCTATCTTGCAAAGTCTTAGCACACATCCATCTCAACAATCTCATTTCAACTACACTCATCTGCCTCGCACATTGTTCTTACTTAGTAGTCCAACACTCCATGCCATTGGTGGTTCTCTTTTTTATTGAAGAAACTAGCTGACCTTGTTTTTCATGTGGAAGCTTCGCCTTCTAGGAATATGTAGCTTCAGATGTTACAACGCATCTCACACTCGTTCTTTTTCAGAGTCGGAAAGAGCAGAGAGAGAGAGGAAAGGGGATCTTGACCAGTATGAACGCTTGGATGGAGATAGAAATCAAACCAGCAAATCCCTCGCTGTTAAGAAGGTAGTCTACAGCAGTCTATTTTGCTGCCAAGCAACTCCATCCTTCCCAAGGAAAAAGAAGAAGAAACTATAATATGATTTCATTGTAGCAGCGGTGGTATTATGGATGATTTGTTTTGATTCTTGCAGTATACTAGGACAGCAGAGAGGGAGGCAGGGTTGATAAGGCCAATGCCAATCCTGCAGCAGACGATTGACTATCTTCTGTATTTGCTGGACCAGCCTTATGATGACAAGTTTCTTGGTTTGTACAACTTCTTGTGGGATAGGATGAGAGCAATTCGGATGGATCTGAGGATGCAGCACATTTTTAACCTTAACGCTATTACAATGCTGGAGCAAATGGTCTGTCCTCTTTCTGGTACCTGTAATATCTGTCGGGATAGATATGCATGCTATCAGAAGCTTTGACAGCATGATTTGTGGTAATTTCTCGCTTAGACATGACTAGCATGTTAGAATTATCACTCAATGGGGCCTATCATAGTGTGGCAATGACATTTGGATGGCTAATGCTGCATGTTCTCAAGTTGATACGTGTATTGAGCATTTCAGCGAGAAGTGGTACCATGTAGCTTGATTACCAATTTTAATACTGATATTGGGGATAAGGTAGTTGGAAAATATTGTGTCTTTTCTTTCCAGTTGATCGAACTGTATGCAGTAGTATTTGTGTTCGATTTAAACTTCTTTTTTTTTTTGAGATCATTATGATAGTTATTAATTTTATGGAAGACTTCACTAACCAATCTGGCATAGTTTTTATTCATTAATTTCTTCAATTTAGGACAGCAATCATTGTTTTTGTGTTTGATGTTGCTTGCTAAACTGGCACTTAATTCTTTTGTCGACTAAACGGTATTGCTGATTGCTGTGAAACTGCCACTTAATTCTTTTGTCAACTAAATGGTATTGCTGATTGCTGTTTGTGTCAGATAAGACTTCACATAATAGCTATGCATGAGTTATGTGAGTACACAAAAGGTGAAGGCTTTTCGGAGGGATTTGATGCACACCTCAACATTGAACAGATGAATAAAACATCTGTCGAGTTGTTTCAACTGTATGACGATCACCGGAAGAAAGGAATTCTTGTGCCAACTGAAAAAGAATTTCGAGGTTACTATGCGCTTCTCAAGCTGGATAAACACCCCGGATATAAAGTAAGCAATTGGTAGTGGGTCCTCCATTATTCCTCTTTGTTTCAATTGTTGAAAGTAAGATATTTGTGCTAGGTTGAACCTGCAGAACTCTCGCTTGATCTTTCCAAGATGACTCCAGAGATAAGACAAACCCAAGAAGTATTATTTGCCCGTGATGTAGCAAGGTTGTTTGTCTCTTACATTTAGACTATGTTCACTTAATTGGACTTATCTTTATACGGCTCAGTCTAATAGTTTTTCTTTCCCCCTAACAGAGGCTGCAGAACTGGGAATTTTATAGCCTTCTTTCGGCTTGCACGAAAAGCGAGTTACCTCCAAGCATGCCTAATACATGCTCACTTTGCCAAGGTATGGATGACGGCTCCTCTTTGATTCTAGGAAGTGTTTGCCATTTGGTTTGCCGGGTAGAAGCTCTCATTCCATCATTTGGTTTGCTAAACACTTGATAGAAATACAACTGGAATCATGACTCACCAACTTTGGTGACTGGTTATTCCCTCGGGAGCCAAGGAATGACCATTCCAATTCTTCCCGAAATCTCCGGTGAACCAAATTCTACCATAGTTCTTATTCTAGCGAGCTATGTAGCACCGACACTCCAAAAGGGCACCGTGTCCACGTATTGGACACAGGGACACACGGGGACACGTATTGGACATGCCACGTGGCATGTCCAATAATTTTTATTATTTTTTGATAGGGGACACGGCTGGGGGGTCAAAATGTAATATTTTTTAAATTTTTGGGGATTAATATGAAATTATTCAAAACATTTGGGTCAAAATGTAATTATGCCTTTGAAGAAAATTTATACAATTTGTGAAATTATTCATATACAATGGTTCATAATTTTTTTTTATATATATGTACATATATTTATTTATTATTTATTTATACACGTGATGTGTCCCCCGCCGTGTCCGTATCCCTATTTTTTTAGAATTGCCGTGTACCGTGTCCGTGTCCGTATCCATGTCCCTGCTACATAGCTAGCGAGTTATATTATCAAATCTATAATTTTTAACCCCTTAAAAGGCTGTATGCATAGTACTAAAATCTCCCAAGACTAAAAGCGTATATACGTAATCATTAAGCTCAATTCAGTCCACTAGCTATCTATCTCATTTAGTGTGGTTGCTAATGTAACTGTGGGATCTAAGTTGTCATTTTTTGTTGCATAATTGTTTATGATATTACACTCACCTCAACTTGCTCATATGTAAGTGTATGTGTTATGCAGTTATTATTGCTGACTAAAGTTAATTCTCATAAGCTATGTTATTTTGACCAGTTGCGAACCCAGGCTCTTGCTTCTCTACATTGTGGTCTACAAAATAACCAAGGTATCCCTGTCACACATGTTGCTAAATGGCTCGCAATGGAGGTATTATTTATTCTTGACTTGATTCACATTCCACTTGTTAAAAATTACCAAGCAAGTTCTAAGTTTCTGTCTTTATTGCTATGCCTTGTTATTTGAAATCAGGAAGATGACATAGAAAACCTGTTGGAGTATCATGGGTTCTCGATTCGGGAATTTGAAGAGCCATACATGGTTAAAGAAGGGCCGTTTCTAAACAGTGATAATGACTATCCTGTTAAGTGTTCTAATCTTGTTCACAAGAAAAAGTCAGAAACGATAGTTGAGGATGTTTCATCTCCTCATGTAACAGTGTCATTACCTGGAAAAGAAGTAAAGAAGGTCCAGTTGGTTAAGGCCTATGACCAGGAACCAAAACCTGTTCATTCTGTTGGGGCAGTAAGTGGAGCCCAGGCCACATCTGTTCATTTTGCTGGGACAGTAAGTGGGGGCCAGGCCATTGATGAGGAAATGGACAATACTGAAGCTGTGCCATCCCCAAAAGCTGCAATGCAAGTAAAGCCCATGGTCAAACCATCATTAGTAATTGGTCAACAACGTGGAGATGGAGGTCCGATGGCTGCTGCAATTCCTGTCTCATGGGATTTCTCTTCCGCACATAATTCCCCTAAATCTCCGCAACCTAGAGTTATAAGCGTGGGGAAACCAAAGTATAGCACCGTTTTCCAGAACACTTTGGAGAGGAACACATACTCTGATGCCAATGCAGTTTCCCCAATCGCGTCAGAAAGAGTTGACCAAGAGGTTGCAAGTTCTGGATTTGACTCTGCTATGGATAATTCAGTTCCCCAGAAATTGTTTATAGAGGATTTGGAAGATGAAGAGGGTCGAGATAGTCATCAAGATGTTGAAATTCAGGAAGTACAGCGTAGTTATCAAGATGAGGAAGCTGCTGAGGCCAAACTCAAACTTATCTTCAGGTTGTAATCCTTTCTAGTTATTGGGCTCTAACATATGTTATATTTCTTGGCCCATGTCTTACTCTTCTTGACTTTTCTCTATGTACAGATTATGGAAGCGTCGTACAATGAAGAGAAGAGAGTTACGGGAGCAAAGGCAATTGGCTTCCATGGCTGCATTAAATTCCCTATCATTGGGCCCACCAATTCGACAAAACGTAAATGTGAGTTTAATTCTATGGTTTATTCAGTTACTCTCCTCCTGGGTTCCGTTTTATGCACTGAATTAAGTCCCCCATATGTTGGGGTTATAAATCAAGCGAAAAGGAGGGGAAATAATTCCTGGTCCATATTTTATAGCAAGTCTTTTGGGTTTTTCCTTAATTGGCATTTCAACTTCCATTGCCCTTGTTTGGCGAATAATGAATCATCAAATTAGCCTTCATGTATATCAGGTACCAAGATGAAATGGTAACTGTCCATAATCCAAGTTGGTAAACCATTGTAGAGAAGCTAATTAGGGTTGTTAGTGCTAGTATGTTTGCAAATCGAATCTTGGATGATAAGGAAAATGAACGATAGACTGTGGTGATTGCTTAGAAGGATAATTTAACAGGCAATTAAATCATAGGAGGGAATTTTTTTATTTTTTTTTGCATAAATGGCGGATCACCATGCACATACATAATACAAAGATACGTATATGTGCACACATTGCAGAGACAGTCAACTGAAGCACATAGAGAAAATTCATGTTACAGATATCTTGCTTAAGCATGAATAAAAAGTCGAACCATGCATTGAGAGTAGGAGTTTTTCAATTGATCTTTTTTAAAGTTACAGCAAACATCAATTTAAGCTTCTGATATCATTTTCTTCTTGTTCAGCAACCAAGCACTCCTTGTAAGTTCAACATTGACAGCATTGTGAATGAGAGACATGAAAGACAAGAAAGATCACGGTCAAGGCTAAATGTTTCAGATGTGATTGCTGGTACACTTGGTGCAAGAAACCCAACTGCCAAATGTTTTTGCTGGAAAATAATTTTATGCTCCCAGATGGAAAATCCAGACGGTAGCAATCTGCAAGAAGGGGGCCAAGTTGCCCAGTTTACTGCAGTTCCGTGGTTGCTCTCTAAGCTCATGCCTACAAAAAAAGACGACGATGACGACCTAGTAATTTCTTCTTCTAGCCTGTCAATATGGAAGAAATGGGTCCCAAGCCAATCTTCTGGGGACCTCACCTGCTGTTTGTCAATCGTCAAGGATGCAAAATTTGATAATCTGAACAAGACGGTGTTAGGTGCAAATGCACTTCTGTTCCTTTTATCTCAAACCATCTCATTGGAGATCCAGAAGTTTCGGCTACATAATCTTCTTAGGTCTTTACCTTCTGGGTCCCACTTGCCGCTTTTAATCGTAACAGACTCGCACGAAGAAGATTCAGATTCTTCATCCTTAATGGCTGAACAATTAGGTCTACATGACATTGACAAATCACGGGTAAGTGATTTTTCGATTGTGTTCCTTGCAAACAACCAGCAACTGGAAGGGT
Source organism: Rhododendron ferrugineum (assembly GCA_025642025.1). Lineage (NCBI taxonomy): Eukaryota > Viridiplantae > Streptophyta > Magnoliopsida > Ericales > Ericaceae > Rhododendron > Rhododendron ferrugineum. The sequence goes on from JAOTQK010000019.1 coordinate 26,423,996, forward strand.
TTAATGGGTTTCTCAGTGATGAGAAATTGAGAGGGGGACTGCAATGGCTTGCAAATCATTCACCTTTACAACCTGCTATAAATTGTGTGAAAACACACGAACTGGTTTTGACCCAATTGAGTTCTTCACTAGAGGTGCTTGATGAGATGGGCGTTTATGAAGTGGGTCCGGACCAGTGCATATCCGCCTATAATGAAGCCTTGAATAAAGCAGCTGGGAAGGTTATTGCTGCAGCTGAGGAAAATCCCACGTGTTGGCCTTGTCCAGAGATAGCTTTTCTAGAGAAAACTAGCTATGAGAGTGAAGTTGTGAATTCATACTTGCCAGAAATAGGATGGAGCTCATCAGAGAAAATAGAACTGCTTATTAGTGCATTAAGAGAGACAGAACTTCCTACATTTGATGAAAACATATCATGGCTCTATAGAGGTTCTAAATTGGGCAACGATATTGAGAAACATAAAGTGCAACTTGAAAATTGCTTGATCAGATACTTGACTGAGTCAAGTAAGATGATGGGACTGTCTCTTGCAACAAATGAGGCTCGAGCAATGATACAAAAGAATGCCCGGCTTGAGCTCCATAGTTCAACCTACTATATTGTTCCGAATTGGGTCATGATTTTCCGAAGAGTTTTCAATTGGCGTTTAATGAGTTTATCCGGCGGGGCGGTCTCTACAGCTTATGTACTGGAGAGACATAATGTTGATGTTTCAACTTCAAGTGCGGATGAGTTGGGGATTATTCAAGGTAAAATATCTTCACCTTGTTTTCTAATTCATCCATCGCTTGACGAAATGGTAGAAGCTGGGTGTGGGGCCCTTGCGGAGGATGAGGCTTTTCAGCCTCCACTGGAAATGGTGGTTTCTAATGGCAGTAAAGCTGTGGAAGCTGCCTGTGCCATTAATGTGATGGAGGCTGAAATGGCTCCTGATAACTGCATGCAGCATATATCAAATGACAGTAGAAATGGGTTAATGGTGGCGGCCGAGAAAGCAAACGATGAAGCAGATAGATTAAGCAAGTTGTTGGAGCAGTGTAATATATTGCAAGATAGGATAGACAAGAAATTGTCGATTTATTTCTGATACCCTAATTTATTTGCGGACGGATAATTTTTAGAATTTTTGTATTTTTGGCAATGAGTTTTGTATCTTTCATGAGCTTTGCAACCAGCTGGAGATATTCTTCACTTCTAGAATGAGGAAATAACAAAAGCTTTACATGACTATTATTGTCCAGCATTATATCTTACAATTTCGCAGATTCATGGATCTTCGGCCCTAACATATGCTTTCAAGATCATTTTGTCACCGTGACAGTTTGAGTTAAACATCCATATGATTTGGTACAGAAGGAATGTCATCAAGTGCTGTGTAACTGCATAGTTGTTTTTACAGAAATGATAAAGGTACATATGAATAATCTGTACCAGCTCGTACAAACTATTTTTGGGCCTCTTTTGGGTCTCAAAAAAATAATCAGAGCCGCTCATTTTGTTTGACATACTCTATTTATGGTCCCTACAAAAAATAAGCTCAATTAGATATTGGTAAAGATATTCACAAAATATTCAACTTTGCTTTAGAATTCAGGCCTGTATTCTGGGATAAAGTTGGATATTTTGTAAACGCTCTAACGATACCGAATGGAGCTGATTTTTTGTAGGGACCATAAATAAAGTATTTAAAACAAAATAGGCGGTTCTGATCATTTTTTTGAAATCCAAAACGGGCCCAAAAACAATTTGTACGCGCTGGTACAGATTACTCGTCTGTACCAATAGCACCTCTGTTTTTTTTCCCCAATAAAGCACATAAGGTTTAAAAATATCATCGACGCAGTTATTTTTTTTCGGTCAAACGAAAATTCATTAGTTGTGCATTTTGTACAATTTTTTTTCCCCAATAAAGCACATTTTCCATCATGGAACTCTGGCAAGAGTTTTTATATCTTAGCGAATGAAGGGTAGCACTGGGGACCAAATCACACATATTCAGAAATTAACAATATATCATCCACAAGATTTTGTGCAAAAGGCCAGTCATCGAACGGCGAACGCCATGTAACTGCATAGTTGGTTTTCTTTATGAGAGAAACTGCATAGTTGGTTATGAGAGAGAGAGAGAGAGAGAGAGAGAGAGAGAGAGAGAGAGAGAGAGAGAGAGAGAGAGAGAGAGAGAGAG
>JAOTQK010000019.1:26435079-26450287 GCA_025642025.1 Rhododendron ferrugineum
CTTAAGTGAATAATCAAAAGCTGATGTGTCAACTTTTGATTATTCTTTTTTGATTATACCACTGTGGATGGCCTTAGCTAAGTATTTTTTGCAGAAAAATAAAAATAAATACCTCATCCATCCTAAAATTTTAGTCCTACGAAAAGAAGTATAATATTCTAGATAGAAATATTAGAGAAACGATAAGATACGATGAACTAGAATGTTAAAGAACACATAGAAGATTATAAGACATTCCAATAAATGCTAGACTTGTGGAGTGTTCTAAATATTATGGAGAGTCATATTTCAAGAGAACTTTAGAAGGAAAATGTGAGCCATTAGATGAAGATAATTCACACCTGTGGTAGGCTATAAAAGGGAATTAATGAATCATTAATCTTGCAAGATAGACCGACAAATCGAAAGCAATAAAATAAATAGACAAAATGATCCAAAGATGGGATGTATTCAACGTTTTCAACTAAAAGATATTTCCTTCGAAATGGTGAGGCCTTTCTGATTGCAAGAGTAGCTCCTAGAGTCTTTTCAAAGCGGTGGGAGCTTTCTATTTTGGGATTCAAATTCGCTAGGATTGTGCTAAGTCTAATTTCCAGCTTACCCTAAAGCGACAGTCAAGAAATTCTCTAGAATCTAATGTGTGTACACATATGAATACACTGCCACCATCATCTCTCAGCTTGCACACAAAAGAACGTCACTACAACACACACTCTCCCCCTAAAATGGTACGAAATGCTACAGTTGCCGGTGCCTACAATGTGTTGAAAAAAGAAATGGAGGGCAGACAAAGAAGACGAAGGGTACCGGTATATATATACTATTCGATTCTTTTGCATTCTGATCTTTTTTTTCAATTGATTAATTACTATTTTACTCTCTCTCTCTCAAAATCCCGCTTCTTGAATTCGTCAATCCATTCAACTTTTTCCGCACCAAATCTTTCCCAAATTCTATTTTGGTCAAAATCAAAGAAAGACGAAGGGAAAGAAATGAAGGAATCAGAAGTGTAGAGAAAGGAAGATGAAGGGAAGCCGGTGAGAGGAAGAAGAACGACGACCGGAAGGAAGGAAGGAAGACAAAGAAAGAACGGAGACGACAGCCAGAAGAAAGATGAAGACAACAATGGAGACGAAGCAGATTAAGCCGGCTGCCGCTCCTTCAATATACAAATCTTCCTTCCAGCTGTCCACGACGGCGGTTGTCCGACAGGGCAGCAGCAAGAGCGGCAGCCGACTGTCCACGACGGCGGTTGGCCGGCGGAGCAGCTGCAGGAGCGGCGGCCTCCCCCTAAAATGATACGAAATGCTATAGTTGCCGGTGCCTACAATGTGTTGAAGAAAAGAAATGGAGGGCAGACCGGCAGACAAAGAAGATGAAGGGTACCGGTATATATATACTATTCGATTCTTTTGCATTCTGATCTTTTTTTTCAATTAATTAATTACTATTTTACTCTCTCTCTAGAGAAGGATGCTTGAACAAGCTTAAGGACGAGTTATTAGGGAAAGAAATGAAGGAATCAGAGGTGTAGAGAAAGAAGACGAAGGGAAGTCGGCGAGAGGAAGAAGAACGACGATCGGAAGGAAGAAAGAACGGAGACGACAGCCGGAAGAAAGATGAAGCAATGGAGACGAAGCAGATTAAGTCCTTCAGTAAAAAATGTATACACACATAAGATTAATTTGCAGAGATGAATAGATATTAATATTCGAACCATAAATGTAAATGTAATACTCGATGCGTAATCGTTATCACCCTTTTTGAACATTTACTGATAACTTTTCATCATTAAAAACTCGTCGGAGTTAATTAAAAAAAATAGCAACCAATATTAGACTTTTCTGTTTATGTTTTTAATCTTGTGAATACATTATGCTACAAGTTATTGTGCCTAATAAAGAATATTTAAATTTTTGTGCCCAATATTTCTTTGTTATATTTTACTGTGAATTTTTTTTAGTTTGTTGTGAGAAGGTATTCCCTCTGAACATGATTCCTGACTCTACCAGAGTCGGTTAGGAAGGGTATTGTTAATTGCACCTTCGGTGGGAAGGAACCATGCGTTTTCCCCATGTTTGGTTTTGAGAGGGGAAACAAATCATAATCAGTAAGGCGCTGATAACGAAACAAAACCGCTCAAGTTCGAGCTCGTGTTTGCTTGTTTGATCAGAACTGTTTGTTACATAAATTTCAAATCACGTTTGAAAATATTTTTGAAGCTCGTCAAGCTTTTGAACTAAGCTCAGACAAACTATTGCTGGACTCGTTTGACTTATGATGTTTAATGGTTAAGCTACTTGAGATCAGTCGTATTCAATTTGATTAAAGCTCGTTTGAGATGGGTACATTTCATAAACAAGCCAATCTCAAAAATATTTTGAAAAGTTTGTTAAATTTTCAAACCAAGCTTGAATAATGATCTGTTCAAGTGAGAGAAAGAGTGCGCACGAGAGAGAACAACCGTTAAGTTGTTTTCTATTGGCCCCGTTAATAATGCATGCTCTTCCTCATTGCAAAATACGGAGTATTGTCTTTAAATTGTTGAAAAACTGATCTCCTGGAATTGCAAACTAACGGTTTCTCTTTAGGAAAATCTAGAATGCAAAATCATTTCGAGACGCGATAACTAAGCTGCTTTCTTAAAGATAGTATTTGCTCCCATCAGATAGCTAGTGTTTACCGCGTCGCAACAAATCTTCCTTCAATATACAACGGAGTCCAAACTTATGAGTATTTTTTGTCTACGTTTGCACAAACGCTAACATACTTTAGTTTTTTGAAATTCAACCTTGAAGGGAATTTTTCAGTCACCCTGGTCTCGCAGTAAACTGTGGTTGCAAATGGAATTCCAATGATCTTGCGAAGCCAAAGTAAAAGCAATAAGGCTCCGTTTGTTTCGATGCAAAATGTTTTTCATGTAATTTTTTTTTTAGAAAATAAACTTCAAATTTTTATTTTCAGGTGTTTTGTTGGCACTTGAAAATATTTTCAGAAATCGAAAAAATAGTGTAGAGAGAGAAGGAGGCTTAAACGGTGGAGAGATTTGAGAATATTGGAATTGAACATGGGTCAGGACTAACGATCGAGAAAACTGAGTAATGAAAATTGCAATAGAAGGCAGCTGGTTCATTTCGGAAAATAACTTACGGAAGATTTAAGGGTAAGTCATTTTCATCCAATTAATGGAAAAAAATTTACATGTAAAATGTTTTTTCTCATTTCTTACACAATCAAACACCGGAAAATAGGTAAAACATTTTACCGAAAAACATTTTACGCCCAAACAAACGGAGCCTAAGTATTTTATGTTGTGAAGATTAAAGGGTAAGTCATTTTCATCCAATTAATGGAAAAAAAATTACATGTAAAATGTTTTTTCTCATTTTTTACGCAATCAAACACCGGAAAATAGGTAAAACATTTTACCAGAAAACATTTTACGCCCAAACAAACGGAGCCTAAGTATTTTATGTTGTGAAAAAGAGTAAAAGCAATAAAAAGGTTAAAAGATCTTTGATCAAGTGGTAGAGATGGTTGTGCAGATCTCTCTCTGAATGTCATTAGTTCTAGGCTTATTTTGATTACAATTATGATTACAACTATGAGTACTCTCTCTCTCTCTCTCTCTCTGAATGTTAGTATTAGTTTTATCAAAATATTTGAATTTTTCGAGAATCGAAAAAGTAAAAATTATAGATGGGTTTGTTCCACTAACTAAAATAAGTTGATAAGTACTTATTTTTTGAATTAAAGGTGATTTATTATGAGATAATAATCTGTCTCATAAAGCGAAAAATAAGTATTTAGAAAATATGAACCTTAGCGGAACGGCGGCTGACTTGAAAAAGCTTAGAAACCATAAAAACAATCTCACAAATTATCTGTTTTTAATGCAAACCTAACAAACAAGTTCTGTTTATACATTTTTCCCTCAAGAAAAATTAATAAAAAACTAACAAGAATATTTCAACCTCATTACTGATATGAGTAAAAAAAAGTTCAAATTAAAATAGAATAAAAATAAAAATAAAGTAGAATAAAATAAAATTTAATTTACGAGTACTAAACTAATTTGTACAGTACATACCAAAAAATTAAACAAAAGAGATGATGTTGATTTGAGTGCCAACTGCCAAGGGTTTATCCACACTCAACTAGAATTGGGTGGACCTCACACCTTGGTGTTCGGCCTATGAACCTCATATGGATTGAATGTTTGGCCGTCGTAGTAATCTATAAATATTAATATAGTAATATTCTATCTCGGATAAGAAATAAAGAAGAAAACGGGAATCAGGTAGTTGATATCAGCGCGACACCCCAATACCGTTCGGACACGTAGGCACCTTGTCGTAACCGTTTCTAGCTAGAAACGACTGCTCAAGACAATTTAGATCTGGGGCAGTTTGGGGAGTTCATATAAACATAACCAATAGTCAAACTCTCAATCACTTTTAGCGCCATAATTAGAATTTCGACCACTCGTTTTTTTTTAATATCCTCATGAATAAAAAAAAAATCCGAAAAAGAAAAAAAGAAAGAAAAAACCTCCAACTGCCATTTTCTGTTCCACTGAATCACTTCTGAGCCTAAACAGGGCACACCCAATTGATTCAAGCCTCTCCATTACTTATCTGCACAAACACCCAACAAGGTATGCAATTTTTTGAAACAATTTCAAGAACTTCCAAGATCAATACTTACACAATTATCAAGAAAAAAGATCAATAGTACTTACTATGACTTGAGATTGAGCATTGTTCCATTTCTTGATCTTTCTGCATAAATCATTCGATCCTGTAAAGCTAATACTGTGGATAAGTTTGTATCAATGAGTGCCTATATTTTACATGATTCAGATTTTATCATTAGCCAAAAACAATGAGATATCCACAGTATCCGCTAGATTCTTTTGACAACCGGGTGTCTGGACCAGCTTACGTGCATTCTTTTTGATCCTTGAAGTTAAAAGATAGAGCAAACATCCAGTGGTCCAAGAGTTTTTTGGGTTGGCCGTGGAAGTTGAACCAAGAGCAAAACCTTGGGGTTCTATAGAATCTATAGATGCATGCCACAGATCCATAAGCATATATATGCATGAACAAGCTTTTTATCCCATAAGTTTGCTCAAAAACCAAGTAGAGTTTTTGTTGAAACTGGACTGTTCATAGAGAAACCAGTTTCAGCTGCTTAGAACACGAATAATCGATGTTCGGTCCATCTATAGATGCATGCCATACCTCTTTTACTTTTCGAATTCTTCGATATTTTTTTTCGTGGTGAATTTTGAATACTTGAATTGATTGAGGCGTATTGACAAATGGGTTGTGTGTATCTATCTCTATAACCAGGGAATAGGAATAATTGGAAATGTCTTCAATTGTAAAGAAGATGCTCATAAGGTCAACATGTGATGTATATGCTGAAAGAGTATTGTTGAAGCACAAGTATGTAGATCACAAAAAGATTGGTTCACTTAGAGTGAACCGTCGACCTTCTGTTCACGTGAGCCGATCATCCTGTTGTCGAGTTCGGGTTATTCGCTGTCAGGAACTGAATAGCAGTGCCAATGGTTTCACCCAATTGACTCCTAAAAATGGGGAGCAATCAATCGGAAACCGGTTGCGATCAAAAGCCATAATAACCCCGGTATCAGATCCAACACAAACTACAAAAAAGGTATGTTATTTACATGTGACTAGTTCTTTCGATCTCCACACAAACAAGACTAGTAGCAGTTTCATTAACAATGTTTAAAAATGCATGACAATTGAGAGTGAGGGTGTGATTTTCATTTGATCAGTTCGGAGAGTGAGCATGTACATCATTTTCGTTTATTCTATTCTTTCGATACCCATTGCAGGAGATGAAGAAAAAAAATGTTTTGGTTGTAAATTTTGGGCTGTCAAAAGCAATAGAACATCAATGTTATAATTGCAGTCGTTTTGCATTTTTTTAAGAAAAGAAAGATTAGGTTTTATTCAGTCTTCCCTCTCCCATCACATTATGCTCAATCTTGCTGAAGTAGTTCTACTGGTTAAAGGTTTTGGGTTCTTAAGTCATTTCAGAATTGAACTTCAAAGCGATCGATTCGTTAGGCCATCATTTGCAAGGCTAATAGTGGGATTTCAATATGCGCCGCCATCCCTACGCCATTATACCATTGATATTCTTTTTTCTTCCATTTTTTTTAGTTTTGTTTATTCAAACTAGTGTTGTAACTTCTAATTCCATTTTCTTTGAATGTTGCCATAGAGAGTATTTACCTTTGGCAAGGGAAAGAGTGAAGGCAACAAAGGCATGAAGTCCTTGGTGAGTAACTTGCATCCCTCTACATGTAGAAAGCTATGTTTATCTTTGTCCGTGGACCATGGTTATTCTCGAATTCACACCTTATGACCACCTCTAAAAGTTTCTCCTATGGAACTGCCGTATTGAAATTAGTTGGGACCATTCTGATACCAAGATGTGATGACTCCAAATTTCTGTTATTGCTCTTAATATTTGTTTTCTTGGGTAATTTGGTGGGTCAATCAGATGAACGGAAAACTCTTTTTTTTTTTTCTTCCCTTTAGGTGATGGAAACCCATGAGTGGTAATCTAGTCTTTCTAATTCTGAGTGACGTTGAAGGGGCAACTTGTTACCTGTTAAGCACCAATGCGTATTTCCGTTTTAGACAACCTGGAAAGGACATTGTCACATGAAAGAGCTAGCAAGCAACTATTATGAGCAGAAAGAGACTTTCTTCTTAATCTAAGTTTCTTCTGTTGCTTATACTATCAACTTGTCCAAATTTGTAACTTGCATAAGTGGTTGGCTCCATATACATTTAAGTATTTAACACTGTGAATTGGAATTCCAAATTAGTTTGAACTTCTGATAGACGTGAATTTGTATGCATGGATATAGTTGGGAGGTAAAGGAGCGAACTTGGCAGAGATGGCGAGCATTGGTTTATCAGTGCCACCCGGGCTTACCATATCAACAGAAGCATGCCAAGAGTATCAGAACAATGGCAAAAAGCTACCAGAGGGTCTGTGGGAAGAGATACTGGAAGGCTTAGAGAGTGTTGAGAAGGACATGGGTGCATTCCTTGGTGACCCTTCCAAGCCTCTCCTCCTTTCTGTTAGATCTGGTGCTGCGGTAAGTTCCTTTTCTGTTCAACGGTGCATCAAAGGTACAAAGCAAGACGAAATATTTCAGTCAATTCTGACGGGTTTCTTATTTCCATCACGGCTCAAAGCAAGACAAAATATTCTTCACATCTTATGGTAGATAAGAAACTTATTATATCTACAATGACTTATTTTTTGCTATAATCACTTGGAAAGTACTCAGCTTGAGCCAATGGAAGATGAAAGTATGAGACCATTACTGTAGGAGTGTAACTACCTTTGGCTTATTTCTTTTTTTTGTTCAATGCAAATAGTAACTCTGTTTCCATATTTACCATTTAGATATCCATGCCGGGTATGATGGACACTGTTCTCAACCTTGGACTGAATGATGAAGTGGTTGCTGGGTTGGCTGCAAAAAGTGGAGAGCGGTTTGCTTATGACTCGTACAGACGCTTTCTAGACATGTTTGGAGATGTTGTAAGTGTCGCGTTATATGTGGGATCATTACATTTTTTGAGTAAAGCATAAACCTTTTCTACTGAGACACATCTTACAGGAGTTCTCTTTCTTAGTTTTCTGTCCTCTTTGTAGTTGTCTTAATAAGAGTCAAGATTGATAGAGTTGGCTTATCATTTTCTTGCTCTGAAATTCTCCAAAAAATTGTATCGAAGGTAATGGGCATTCCACACTCACTATTCGAGGAAAAATTAGAAAATTTGAAGCATGCAAAAGGAGCTAAGCTTGATACTGAACTCTCAGCTTCTGACCTTAAAGAGCTGGTGGAACAATACAAAAATGTCTACCTTGAAGCAAAGGGTGAAAAGTTTCCTTCAGGTACCAAGTAACATTATCTACATTTCAACTTCTTATTCCAACAAAAAAAGAAAATGAAGGGGTCAAGCTTATGATTGCTTATGTTCATATGCAGATCCAAAGAAACAGTTGCAGTTGGCTGTTAATGCGGTTTTTGATTCCTGGGACAGCCCAAGAGCCATCAAATATCGGAGCATTAACCAGATAACCGGACTAAAGGGTACAGCAGTGAACATTCAATGCATGGTTTTTGGGAACATGGGAAACACTTCAGGGACAGGGGTACTCTTCACTAGGAACCCAAGTACTGGTGAAAACAAGCTCTATGGCGAGTTTTTAGTCAACGCCCAGGTCTTAGAGCCATTACCTTTCTACTTGTAGTTTACATACTTATATGGATCATTCTACCACAACTTACAAATTAGCTGATTAATACTTCTGAATAGGGAGAGGATGTCGTAGCTGGAATCAGAACACCTGAGGATTTGGACACAATGAAAAGTTGCATGCCTGAAGCTTACAAGGAGCTTGTGGAGAATTGTGAAATTTTAGAGAGACATTACAAGGACATGATGGTGAAATTTCTCATTTTCGTGCAAAGATAACAATCTCCATTATTATCAAAAAAACAATTTCCATTTGTTTTTTTTAATATTTGAACAGTACATACCAGATCTCTTCATTTCGGCGAAAATTGTGACAATGTTGCTTTTGTTATCTATGGTGGACCTAGGATATTGAATTCACTGTTCAAGAAAATAGGCTTTGGATGCTGCAATGCCGGGCCGGAAAGCGTACAGGAAAAGGTGCAGTGAAGATTGCTGTGGACATGGTAAATGAAGGCCTTGTTGACACTCCCACTGCAATTAAGATGGTGGAGCCGCAGCATCTTGACCAACTTCTGCATCCCCAGGTATGCGTCTGTTGCAGAAGTTCGAAACTACAACCGTAGTGAAATTTAGTTCATCCCTTCTACTATCAAGTTCATTTATCTAATGGACATTTTAATTTGAGACACACTGATTACAGATTCACAACTACTAAACAGCTGCAGACCTCTGTATTCTAGTCTATTCGCCATGGGTTTTATTTACCGTTTTCTGTTTCATTTGTCAAAACATTTGTAAACTTGTTTGGGCAACTGTTTCCAAAAACTGTTTTTGGTACTATTTCACAAATCTCTTATTGGGAAACGACAAATATGTGCTTTACATTTTGGTAACCTTTTTTGCACAAAAATGGAACTGATATGAAAACTAGTGATTTCAAACTTCCATTGATTTTGTTTCAGAAATACAAACACATTAATAGATACAATGTCGAAGAAAACAAAAATAATACCAAACAGACCCTTACCAAAACAGTTGATTTTCTGTCTTACATTCCAAACTTTGTGTTTTCTCTTGCATATCATGTGCAATGTAATATCCTTTTCATTTCAGTCCACAGTAAAGTTCCCTCTGTGGGAATAGGCATGAGGTATCTAATGTCACTTCTTGATTGTTGAAGTAGTTTGAAGATCCATCAGCTTACATAGACAACGTACTTGCCAATGGGTTGCCTGCATCTCCTGGAGCAGCAGTTGGCCAGGTTGTATTCAGTGCTGATGATGCTGAAGAATGGCATGCACAAGGAAAGAGTGTCATCTTGGTATGTTCCTATTAATCTTCACTTTAATCATTTCCGTTACAGTTGCTTAAACTGATCGATGTGGATTTGAGTCATGTTGCCTAATGCGTCGCTTGGATGAGTGGTTTTGATATGAACGTATCAGAGATTGAGTTTTTGCAAATGTGGGGAATGCTAACCATTGGAGGTAGAGTGATGATTGTTGAGTGGGAGATTCAATAGTAAAAGTAAAGATGTGCAAAATCGGACAATCAATGGAAGGATCTCAAATAACTGTATTCACAAAGTAATTTCAAATTCATCAATCTAAAGCTCTCTAATCCATTCTGGCAATAACACTACAATACGATCTTCAAGTAAAGGTTAAGTTCTTAAATAAGTGAAGCCAAATCCTTTCATTTTAAATCCCTACTTCCAAGCACTACCTAAATGTCTCCATCGAATATTAGGCTTATAGGTTCCGATACTCATGCTTGTTAAGTTGTATAGGAAGCTCTGATAGGCATTCCTTAGATGGGGAAGAGACTAGTGAGACAATATAATCACCTCCTGTCACAATTCAATTCATTCTACTCTAGTCTACAAGCTGTGATAGTGGAACCAACTTCCTTAATCCAATTTTTGATGTTTGGTGACAGGTGAGGACTGAAACCAGTCCAGAGGACGTGGGGGGTATGCACGCAGCTGCAGGGATACTGACAGCTAGAGGTGGCATGACGTCTCATGCGGCTGTTGTTGCCCGCGGGTGGGGAAAGTGTTGTGTTTCTGGTTGTGCTGATATCCGTGTGAATGATGATGAGAAGGTAGACTTCAAAATGCATTTTTTTGAATGGGTAAATTATGAATATGGAGTAGATTTTTATTCAAGCAAAAGAGTGAATTTTTCTTCGTTTTCTGTAGTGCAGTTTGTGGTAATTGGAGACAAGGTAATAAACGAAGGCGAATGGCTTTCACTAAACGGGTCTACAGGTGAAGTGATCCTGGGTAAACAACCACTTTCTCCTCCGGCTCTAAGTAGTGATTTGGAGACCTTCATGTCTTGGGCTGACAAACTAAGGCGCCTCAAGGTGCTCGGCCATTTATTTCATACGAGCTGTGTTTGGAATCTATTGTTCAGAGTTCAAAACTAATCAGTGATCTAATGCTCGATAGGTTATGGCAAACGCTGACACACCCGAAGATGCACTAACAGCAAGAAAAAATGGTGCTGAAGGCATTGGACTTTGCAGAACTGAGCACATGGTAGGTCTCTCTCTTTGTTTCATCACCAGCATTCTTCTTCTTTCGCGTGTCCTAGACTTCTAGTAAAGATGTAAGAAGTTTATTTCCCAAGTAAATAATCGACATGAGAAACTGCCAATAACAGAAGTTTTAGATGCTATAATTTCACATATCAATTATCCTGTCACACTCTTAGCTGATGAGTTCAAATATTCGGCGCACCAAGATGTTTGAAAGTAATCTCTTAATGGGATTCTGTGGATTTCTTCTGTCTATATGTTAGATTGTTACCATTCTGGCAAGAGGATAAACATATTTACTACTACTTCAAACCTTCAGACGTCTGTTCTGCAGTTCCACTAGCCAATGCAATGTTGTATTGGATATGTTCATAATTCTAAATAGTTTGAATTATTTATGCATTTTGGCTATTTCAGTTCTTCGCTTCTGATGAGAGGATAAAGGCTGTGAGAAAGATGATAATGGCAGTAACACTAGAACAAAGGAAGGCAGCACTAGACCTTCTGTTGCCTTATCAAAGAATTGACTTTGAAGGCATTTTCCGTGCAATGGATGGTACTTTTCTCTTCCATGAACATTAGTACACATAATATTTATCTTCGCCTGAAGTAATGTGTAGAGTCAATCTCATGCCATTGGTAAAACACACCAGTCAGTACTAAGAGTGATATATACTTCAGGCCTCCCGGTGACAATTCGACTCTTAGACCCTCCCCTTCATGAATTCCTACCAGAAGGTGACCTTGATCAGATTGTCGGTGAGCTGACCACAGACACTGGCATGACAGAAGACGAGGTTTACTCAAGGATAGAGAAATTATCAGAAGTAAACCCCATGCTTGGATTCCGAGGTTGCAGGTTTGGCAGCCCTTCTTATGTGAGCCTTCGTTTGATGTTTTTCGAAACACTCCGTTAGTCCCCATTTATTTGTCTTGTTTTGAGAGCCCTGCCCTTTAATAGTTTCAACTAACAAATATGTCTATACAAAACTCAAATGATCTCAACTAATTCTTGTGTACGAAGTTTTCAAAATCATCTACAACAAAATAAATTATAAATATAGATGATTTTTTGGACAGTGAATAATGAAAATGCAGAAATAAATGGGGACTAAGGGAGCATGTTTCTTTCAAAACTTTTCATCACTTGTACATCTGTATGTTGATTATCAATTTAGTCTACGCACAATTAAATAACGCATGTATACGCACGGAAATGATGTTACTTATTAGTAGGTCCATTGGGCCGGATACTTTATAAAAAAAACTGTTGTTACTTACTATGGGTTCTGCTATATGAAAAAGGCTAGGAATATCGTACCCGGAGCTGACTGAGATGCAGGTTCGAGCTATCTTCCAGGCTGCGGTGTCTATGATGAATCAAGGAGTCTCAGTCTTTCCAGAGATAATGGTTCCACTTGTTGGAACTCCCCAGGCATGAGTCTCAGTCTTTTCTCTTTATCTGTTACTTCCAAACGTGATAGAATAAGTTTTATCACTTTTTCCCAACATCCATTCTTGGATTTGCTCTTCTATAATTTGAAAAGAAAGTTTGGTGCTGCAAACAAATTTAACCTCTCTTTTTTTGCTCAGCCAAACAAATTCGACCTTAGTTTATTTCTTTTGACTGATCTTGATATCATCCAAATTCGCTCGTATTATAGATGTTCATTCACCGATTTTGGTACATATGATTTCAGGAACTAGGACACCAAGTGAGTTTAATTCGTAGTACTGCAAAAAAAGTATTCTCTGAGATGGGTTCCTCCTTAAGCTTCAAGCTAGGGACCATGATTGAGATTCCTAGAGCTGCCCTTGTTGCTGATGAGGTACGTGGTGATGAACTTTCTCTTCCATTTGTGTTTAGTCTTATGGTAGCCAAATAAAATGGTAAAATTCTCGGAGACACTTATCAAACTTACATCTTGTTAAGTTAAATGAGAGAACTTATCACTAACAAGCCCTTTGGATTGCGAGAAAGGTAAAGAAAAGAAAGGGTTATCATTGTTTTCTCCGTTTCTCGTCTCTTTTAGTTGTCCTAATAAGTGAAAGGTATTTTTCTTTCTTTTCTTTTTGCACCCTTTCTCACCAATAATGTATCTATGGTTTCATGTTCTTCATCTTCTAACTGATATGTGCAGATTGCAAAGGAAGCAGAATTTTTCTCCTTTGGGACCAATGATCTGACACAAATGACCTTTGGGTATAGTAGAGATGATGTTGGCAAGTTTCTCCCCATATACCTATCCAAAGGAATTCTCCAACATGATCCATTTGAGGTGTGTCAAATCAGATCCATTAACCAATGAATTCCATATTCTCACCCCTCATATACTTGTAAACTTCTTGATCAATTGGAAAGTTCCTGAAGTGATCGAGAAAATTCCCCAGGTTATCGACCGAAAAGGTGTCGGCCAACTTATCAAGATTGCCACAGAAAAAGGTCGCGGAGCCAGGCCAAGCTTGAAGGTCAGTGTCTAACTTTACACTTCACCATAAGGCCTGTTTCTCGAACTGATGGACCTAACTTATAAACTTTTGGCTCATTTCAAGTATTTTGGGTTTTTATGAGGAATTAGACTGGATAGGTTTCATGAGTGGTTTATCAAAGCTTGAGCATGTTATTTCTCCGAATGAACCAAATTAACAGGGTGCTGCTGCCTTGTCAAGTAGTTAGGTTACTGCATTTTTCTGCATAATCTTTCATGCATGTATTGGAATATTGCCAGTTTCAAGAGCTGCAAAATTCCTACTTAACCGCAATGTATCACATGGGCTGTTTTTGGTTTGTTTCTATGACTCCGTTTGATTTCTTTTGATCTTATCCCCTTGTCTTGATCGGTGCAAAGAAAATTTCATTACCACTTACTTAAATATGGAACAACTACAATAGGAAAAAAATGCATTGAAAGAGCTTAAGAGAGAATGGACTTTCCTGCTTCTGCTACTCGCAAAAACTCTTCCTATCCCTCAGCCTCTCAATTTTTACATGATGAACAACTTGGTAAAAAAAGAACGTAAGAATAGTGAAAAACTGCAGCTAATGAATTAGTACCAAATTCCCCTTGGTAAATCCTTTCAGAAATCCGTCATCCAAAAACCACCTCAGTGAGCCTGTCTTTGTGGTGAATACCCTGTAGAACCAACTTCCTTATGTTAAGAGCATGTAGGTGTACGCGATTGCTGTTATCTACAATTTGCAATGCATTTTTTTTTCCTACTCATTGCGCTATAAAAGCACTCAATGCCTTGGGGAACTGATAACTATCTTTCGGCCAACCTAGCCTCCTCCGTCCATCCTACGTGACTAATTTTCATCAATCGTCTTGATTTCAAAATAAGGGATGCAAGTTTTGACATTTGAGATGTCTTGCGATTATATGTTCATAATTCATGGATAATTTGGCAACAAAAACAGGTTGGCATATGTGGAGAGCATGGTGGGGAGCCTTCTTCTGTTGCATTCTTTGCAGAGGCCGGACTTGATTATGTTTCATGTTCGCCATTCAGGTGCATGGGCTGTAGTTTTAAATTTCTCAATTTTTTCTCTTAATTTGCTTGAATCATGGAGAGAGATATACCCAAGATTAATCGGGTGCGCGTAAGCTGGCTCGAACAACCGTGATTAAAAATCCACCCCAACTTTTTATATGTCCTTTTAAAGAAACTGACATCAGTTTAGATTTTCTAGTGTCTTCTTTAAGCAATATTGTAGTAGTGAGGATCAGATAAAGGACAAAAAAAGAAGTGAAGAAACTAAACTTAATTTGCTTACTTTTTAAATCAAAAGATATCTGGGGATGTCTCACCACAACCAAAAAATGTAATGTTTTCATTGGAATGCATAATAGTATAGTATTATATTTAGTCTCTAAAATAAGTTGGGACCCCGGTGAGAGGTGAGATTGGTCTCTCAGTTTTAGTCGAGGTGCGCAAAAGTTGGTCCAGACACCTGAGTTATCAAAAAAGTATATATAGTCTCTAAATCTATTAAAATAAGTTGGGTCTTTTTATCTTTATATCTTGGAAATAAATTCTCATTTACTGTATATATATATATATATATATATTGCTACTGCTCGTAAGTAAATTCCTTACAAAAATAAAAGCGAATAGAAATAGTCTTTATTAGGGATGAGCAAAAAATCCGTAAAACCGTGAATCCAGTCCAAACCAATCCAAACCGAAATGTTTGGTTCGGTTTCTTAGTAGTATGGTTTGGTCATGGTTTAAAAAAATTAAAAACCATGTTATATGGTTTGGTTTATGGATTCACATTTATGGTTATGGTTCCAAACCGATTCAAACCGCACAATACATACATACATATATATATATATATAATTTAATTATGGGAGCTTTACTCAACTACTTTTCTAATTTATTGATCCTATTAATCTATC
>JAOTQK010000019.1:26456770-26480265 GCA_025642025.1 Rhododendron ferrugineum
TCCACATGAATTAAGGAAAAACTAGTCCATGGGGTGGGCAATATTTGCCCCTCTTCCCACTGATATGCAATTTCCCCTAATTTTAATATAGAGAGTCTAGTAGGAATTTTAAAAGTGAGTAGCTAAAGTAATAAAATGACTTTTTAATGTGTAATTTGGTCCAAAATTTAGAGATGCGGATGCTCTAAGTGCATGTCACGTGTGGGATTCTGGAACACCCGATCGTGCCCGGGCCTTGTCTCGATCGTTGATTCATTTTTCACATTTCCCATGCGCATACCAAGTCCTTATTTTTTGAGAAGTGATTTTGTCACTCCCATTTTTTATTAATGTCACTCATCTTTGTGTATTTATGCTAATACCATAACCCGTGGGCCCTATGGTTGAGGTGATTGGAATTGTTCGTGGTAGTAGCATAATTGTATTTTTTAACAGTATACATGTCAAGTCCAAGTCAGCAATATCTGATGGAGTATAATATGGGGGAAATTGGTGTTTAGTGGCCCTGGGGGCAAATTATTTCCAAGTCATGGATTAGTTTTTATAGAATTCATCTAAATATGAAAAGGATAAAAATAATTCTTAACACATGAAATGGACCATGTAAAAAGACTAATATATCCACACACATTTGAAACCCTAAAAACTAGTTAGTACTTTTTCCCCTTTCCCAATTACGCAGCCAACGAAGTTACGAAGCTGCTGCTGCTTCTTCTTTCTTCTTCTTTTTCTTCTCTCTCTGTCTCTCTACTCTTCCCTTCTCTCAGCTTTCCCAACTCCAATGGCTAGGGCTTCAAACAAGCACGGTTGAGATCAAGCTGTGGTACCCTCTCCCTCTTTCTCTCTGCTTGTTGCCTTCCTCGTCAATTCAGTCTTCCATGGGTGACCCTATACTGAAACTGAAAGGCTTTTTGATCAATCAGAAGTGGAATTTGTTATCCCTCTCTCTGGTTTTTTTATTTTATTTTTTTTGCATGATGTAATTTTTTTTTGTGGGATTGTTTCATCCTTCCACCAAGATTTCCAGGGATTTTTGAACGACTTGCAGGATTGGGAGATGTCAGTTGATGACAAAGACAAGAAAGTGAACGCCGCCGCCTGGATCGCCAGCCACGAGGAGTTCGATTGTGTGTGTGGGCCTAGAGGAATTCATTCAGTGACTGAGTTGCCCCGTGTATAATTTAAGTTGTCTTGTGTATGAACCTAAATTGCTCCGTGTATGAACCTAAGGTGTCCCGTATATGAACCTAAGTTGCCCCGCATATGAACCTAAGGTGCCCCGCATATGAACCTAAATTGCCCCGTGTATGAACCTAAGTCTCCCCACTTCACTCGAAGATCTGGTGATGTTTATGATGCTTATGAACCGAAGTTGTCCCCTGTATGAACCTAAGTTGTACCGTGTATGAATCTAAGTTACCCCTAAGTTGCTTGTTATATGAAAATAAGTTGCTCGTTGTATGAAAATAAGTTGCTCATTCAATCCAAATAAATTGATACCCGGGGGCTCTGCTGGCTCCATTTCACAGTTAGCCCCCTGGCTCCATTTCACAGTAAAACGGCAACGTTTTGGTTTTAAAAAAAAATCATTACCATCCATTTGCAATCCTATGGAGCTAAAAAGTGATTATGAGAGCTCTAAAGACAAAATTTGATTATGTCTCTTTAGAATAATATGATCAGAATAATAAGATATTCATACCCGTTCAAACGGATTAAAAAATTGGAGTAATTAATTTTTGTAACCATATTTTTTAATATATAAATGGACTTAAAAAATTAAATGCTCAAATTTTCACTCCGTTTGAATCAGTGCAAAAATCTTGTTATTCTGATCATATTATTCTAAAGGATCGTAATTCATTTTTATCTCTAGGGCTCTCAATTAAATATATGCTCTTTATTTATGACCATGTGGAGTAGAAATATGATTATGAGAGCCGTATAAACAAAAATTAATTATGACACTTTAGAATAATATGATAAGAATAATAAGATCTTTGCACTGATTCAAACGGAGTGAAAATTTGAGCACTTAATTTTTTTAGACCGTTTATACTTTATATATTAAAATATATGGTTAAAAAATTAAGTGCTCCAATTTTTAATCCGTTTGAACGAGTGTAAAAATTTTATTATTCTAAAGAGATATAATCAAATTTTGTTTCTAGAGCTCTCATAATCACGTTTCTGCTCCATAAGATTGCAAATTGATGGTTAGGATTTTTTTTCTAATCAAAACGTTGCCGTTTCAAGAGCACCGAGTGCAGTAGGGCCAGTCAAATAGGGATTGGATATTTTTGTATTAGCAATTAATTGTCTCATTTCCATAACTTATGAATTTCGAAAATGTAGACCATAGATTGTGAAATAATTGACTCTCCCCGCCCACATAAACAGATTCCCCAACTAGAATATATTACTCAGATTATGTTTGACAATCAAACATTCAGCTGGCACTTACTCCGGATAATATTTTAACTATAATCACAACCGACTATATTTTAACGGAACTTCAACGGTTTACCGGGAGAGAAATGCTAGGGAAACAGCAGCCCAAGTACAGCAGCCACATACTGATCTATTTTGCGCCTATCTCGGGTTCCACAAAGATGATCGGAGTCATTCATTTTGTTCAAAATATGTTGTTTAAGGTAACTGTAAAAAATCATCTCAATCCGATATTGATAAAGGCATGTACGAATTATACAACTTTGCTTTAGAATTTGAAAGTTGTATGATTTGTAAACGTTTTTACCGATGTCAGATTAAGATGATTTTTTACAGAAATCTTAAACAACAAATTTTGAATAAAATGAACGGCTCCGATCATTTTTGCGGGACCCGAGGCAGGTGCAAAACGGATCTATACGCGATTACTGTACTTGGGCTGTAGTACCCCGAGGGAAAAAAAAAAACACGAAAGGCGACGATGGATTTTCTTGTCTCAAAACAAAACGGATCTATACGACGATGGGAAAAGTTTTCCCTCCAGACGTGGATGAATAAAACTCCGAATTTAAAAATATCAGTCCTTCACTTGTGCCGTTCCGGCTACTCATTTTCAGCGCCTCCAATGAGTTCAACCCATCTATTTATTCCCTTCGCACGCTGCCCTCGTACTGTGGTTAGAACAAAACATCGGAAAATGAACAGTGAACACGTCCCACGGGAGCTTATGTTTCATCTAGAGATGGAGACAGAGGAGGCCATGACAGGAGGAGGCCAAGATTATATCTCCCAACTTCCGGACGAGTGCTTGGCTAGTATCCTCAACTGCCTCAACTCCGGCGACCGGAAAAACGCCTCTCTCGTCTCCAAACGGATGCTCAAAGTCGAAGGACAGAGCCGCCGCCGGTTGACCCTTCATGCCACCCGACCGGACCTCCTCCCCTCCCTGCTCTCCCGCTTCGCCGCTGCCGCAGAGCTAGTCATCCAGTGTCACCGCAGGTCAGTCATCGACGCCGACGATGTGCTGATTCTGATCGGTAAGCTCTGTGGTGACAGAATTAAGGAATTAGTTCTGATTGGTGTGGATGTGACTTGTGTCGGCATCGAGTCGATAGCATGGAATTGCAAAAAATTGGAGCGGTTAACTTTATGTGGTACTAAGACGAATATCGGGGATGAAGAAATCTCATGTATTGCTGCGCAATGCGTGGGGTTGAAGAAGGTGTGTATCAAGGGGTGTCTCGTTACGAATCAGGGGATTAAAGCTTTTGCATTCGGGTGTCCCGATCTGGTGGAAATTAAGGTTGACAAGTGCAAGGGAGTAACGAGCGAGGTCATGGATTGGCTGGGGGCAAGAAGGAAATTGCTGGTGGTGAATTTGGATGTGGGAGAGATTGGAGCGGGTGGGTTGGAGTTGGATTCTGAAAGCGATGATGATGGCGATGGCGATAGTGATGGTGATGGAGGTGATGTTGGTGGCGGCGGTGATGTTGGCAGCGGTGGTTTACAAGAAAATGGTGTGGACATTCCACCAAACTTGGCAAGCCGCCAAGTCTTCAGGTCGAGGTTTGGGGTTTTTGAAGGTAGGAGTCTGGCCAGAGGCGAGTTCAGGAATTTTATTTAGCGGCGACCAAAAAGGGAAATTATATCTGGGTATACAAAGTTTATTTAAAATAAGCTTGTTTGTTTTTTGTTTATTTCTTGTATGTTCTTTTTGGTGTTGAATAATGGTGATGTAGAAGTCAGGGCGTCGGTCTGTAGACTCTGTACCTCCTTTTTGGGGGTGGTCAAACAGTAGTTCAAATGAACATCCTTGTGCTCGATCGATAACTAGTGCTAATGCATTTACTTCAGTTTCCCTTGCTGGTGTTTTCTATGTTCTTTTGAAGCATACCAGTTTGAAGCAACTTACTAGTTTGTTAGCTGTCTTGATGCAATCTAAAGCTATGGTAAAACAAAGATTAATTTGTCAGCTGTCTTTTGATTTTTCAAGTGCTGGCTGGCTAGAATTCTGTCCCGTTCATGTAACCAGGTGACTTTTGCAGTTCCATTGGAGACAAAGATTAATTCCTGGCCCGGTCTACTGGCTTGGCTCGTGTCGTGCCTTGGTTTCTTAAATCATTTTGGTTCGCTGTTGTTCCTTATCATGTCGTCTCGTGCCTTGGCTTTGACTTTCGATCGACAACTTCCTTCGGCTAAGTTGTCCTGTGAGAAGTTTGATCTTGTCCTGTGAGAAGTTTGATCTCATAGGCTAGGATTTAACCGCGACATATTACATGAGATGTTTTTGGATAAGTTGTTCGAGGAGGGATTTACAAAACTGAATCGGTAAAAGATAAGGTTAAGAATATACGAAGTGAAGTGACATTTGTTTCTATGGCTCTGTTTGTTTTCTCATCCCCTTGTCTTGATCGGCAAAGAAAATTTTATTACCATAGTGATAAATATGAAATAACGACAATAGGAAAAAAAAAATGTATTGAGAGAGCATTACAGGGATTGAATTTTCCTACCACCGCTACTCGTAAAAACTCATCCTAACCCACACCCTCTCGATTTTTACATGATAAGCAACACAGTAAGAAAATCTTACGAGAAAGTGCAGCTAACAAGTTACAAATTCCCCTTGGTAAATCTTTCTAGAAATCTGTCATCCAAAAAACCACCTAAATTCTGCTTCTGGTTACGAAAATAAAAGCGAACAGAGATAGCCTTTATCCGTGAAATTAAGCAACGGCAAAAAAGGAATAACAATCCGTGAAAAGTAGACTATCTTCTTCTTTTTACCGATTGTTCAGGGTGTCCGGACCAGCTTACGCGGACCTTAACTAATTTCTTAATCCACTAATAATTTTGTGTCGGGTTCGTGTCATGTTCTCATGTCGTGTCAGAAATTCCCACCCATAAGACTCTGAAGTGAAGAGATCAATGGTCCATATTAAAAGCACGAGGAACCGACATGCCAGTAATAGCACTTTACCAGTGGAGTATTTTTCAGTGGGCATATAGGCTGCGTTCTTTTAAACTTATAAGTTTGTAACTTATTTCGGTATTTTTATGGGAGATTTAGTAATAGGTCCACTATAGACATTTCATAAGCTCACAAGTCCACCTAATAGTTTTGTAAAACAACAAGTCCACACAACCTAAAGGGAAAATGACGGCCCATGACGTGTTTTGATAATTAATACCCGTCAAGGACAAACTAAGAACATTTGTTAATACTAAAAATGTTCTTGGTAGGTATTAATTATCAAACACGTCCTTAGCCGTCATTTTCTCCAACCTAAACCCTATGGTACCCTATGAAAGTACCTAAAATCCTAAACCTTATGAAAGTGCCTAAACCACTAAAACTCTATAATAGGAAAGTGCACCATAAAACCTTATAAAAGTGCCTAAACCATAGGGTACCCTACGTTAGGGTAATCTATCATATCCTAGGGTACCCTATCCTATAATAAAAAGTGCACTCTAAAATCTTATAAAAGTGCTTAAACTCTAGGGTACCCTACCCTACTCTAGGGTACCCTAAAATGGACTTGAGATCTTACAAAATTAATAGGTGGACTTATGGGCTTATGAAGTTCACATAATGGACCTAAGACTAATTTTTTATTTTTACTTTTCGTAATTTTTTGTTCAGCTTTTCTCTGTAATGTTAGGGGTTAGTCGTTTGTCTCAATACGATTGAGACCGGAAAAATATAAAAATATGGACCGATATTGAAAAAATTCAAATAAGACGGCACTTAAGCTCCAAAAGACAGTTGTCTCATACTTTTTTTGTCTTTAGTGACTTTTTTTTTTGCTTTTGATCATAATTTTGTATTTTTTTAAACTCCTTTCGTCGAGACGAATGATTAATCAAAAAAAAATTACACAAATTTAACAAAAATTCAAAAAAAACAAAAAAAACACACAAAAAAAGGGAAAATGACGGCCCAAGACGTGTTTTGATAAAGTAATTAATATCCGCCAAAGACATGCCGAGAACATTTGTTAATGCTGAAAATATTTTTGACGAATATTAATTATCAAAATACGTCATTGACCGTCATTTTCCAAAAAAAAGTACTCCGTAGTTTAAAAGAACCCAGCCTCATAGCCCATAGGAGTAGTATTTTTGGCCAGTCAATCCAATCCAGACCGGCTCAAAATCCCATTGACGTGGTCATTATCACTTTATCATTATCAGATCTAAGTATTTTACGTAAGTAACCCTTGAACTAATTAAGGCCCAATTTTTTTTGGGTATTTTATGTTCCATGAGAATTATACTGTATTTATTGCTAATAGTGTTGAGAGATGCCGATGTTTCATAGTGGTCAAAGCAGGGGAAGAGATCCTTTTCCTGCTTACATAAGTTGCAATTTGAAGGGGCGGGAAAATTTCAAAAAAAGCTCCTGAACTTTCAAGAACTTTACAAAAAAATACCTGAACTTTAATTAATGACAAAAAGACATCTGAACTTACCATTCGGTTAACAAAAAAGCCTCTGCCGTCCAATTCCGTCAACTTGTAACGGATGGAGTTAATGAAAGGTGTAAACCTCCCCCCTTTTTTTTTTACTTTTTACTTTCAAAAATTACTTTTAACTCTTTCTTTTTTTAGTAGTAAATAAATAGGAAATAAAGTTCTTTTTTTTCTTACTATTTATCAAAAATTACTTTAACCTCATTTTTTACTATTTACTAAAATAACATTAACCCTCCATTTTTTTTACTTTCAAATTTTACCCCCCGCCCCCTCTCTCTCTTTTTTTTTGTTGAGAAACTCAACCCCACACGGTTCCAATCAACCCCACACCAACCGCCAAAGCCCTAACCCCAATTTCGTAAATAGTTAAAATATGGTGGTGAAAGTAATTTTTAAAAAATAGTAAGAAAAAAACTTTATTGCATATTTATTCATTACTAAAATGGAAAGATTTAAAAGATTTTTAAAAGTAAAAAATAAAATGAAGGTTTTTTTTTGCTAGAAGACAAAAAGGGAGTGTGGTTATCAAAAAGGGGAGTGTGAAAATCATCTCTCAAAAAAAAAGTAATTTTCAAAATTCTGAAATTGGGGCTAGGACTTTGGCGGCTAATTGTGGGGTTGATTGGTGGAGTGGAGTCGAATTTCTGGGGGAAAAAAAAGAGGGGGAGAGAGAGAGGGGGAAAGGTAAAATTTGAAAGTAATAAAAAGGGGTTATTTTTTTTAAATAGTAAAAAATGGGGTTAAAATAATTTTTGATAAATAGTAAGGAAAAAAGAATTTTATTGTATATTTATTTATTACTTAAAAAAGTTAAAAGTAATTTTTTGAAGTAAAAAGTGAAAAAAAAAAGGAAGGTTAACGCCTCCCGTTAGCTCCATCCGTTACAAATTGACGGAATTGGACGGTGGGGGCTTTTTTGTTAACGGAATAGTAAGTTCAGGTGTCTTTTGTCATTAATTAAAGTTCAGGTATTTTTTGTAAACTTCTTGAAAATTCAGGAGCTTTTTTGAAATTTTCCCAAAAGGAATGCAATTTGAAAGGGTCTTAGGCATTTAAAAAGATTAGAAAATAATTAACTATTCCGGCTTTAACCCAACCTATTGCGGCTCCGTTCCAGAAATCTTCTTAAAAAATAAGCAGCTTATTTTATATTTTCAAACTCAAAAATAATGTAAATGAAAAATAATTTTCTAATTTTTTTTGCACCGTATTAAAGATCTCAATGAGATCTATTAAATAAGATCCATAGTGATAGGAAAATTATTTGCGTAAGCACATAATTTTTGAGCTTGAAATTGTCTTCTTAAAAAATAAGGACTTTTTTTCCTTTCTGGAACACAGCCGCGCGTGCAACTTTAATAGTTACGCCTAGAAACTTCAATTAACCAGTTAAATGAAAAGATCGAAGGAAAAAAGAAAAGAAAAGAAGAGAACGTTCATCTTTATTTATTTATTTTTTGGTAAGTTTTTTCTTCAAAAGTGGGACCAAAAGGAGTTGTGTTAGTAAACTTAATTATTTTCTTCATTTTGTATATTTTGTTAGTCTGAATTTTTGTTAGATTCGAATGATATTTTTTAGATTAATCATCCGTCTCAACGAGAGGAGTCTAAAAAGTACAAAAATATTACCAATAGCAAAAACAAGTTCTCTAAAGACAAAAAAAAAAGTATCAAACAACTGTCTTTTTGTCTAAAGTATTGTCTATTTGTCTTATATGAATTTTTTTCAATATCGGTTCATATTTTTATACTTTTCTGATTCGTCTCATCAAGACAAACGATTAACCCAAGAATTTACGACGAAAAGCGAAACAAAAAATTACTAAAAATAAAAAATACCGAAATAAGTTTTGGACAAATAAGTTTACTAGAATGCAGCCTAAGTGAATCGTTTGGATGCTTACAAAAACAAAAGTATTTGAAGATTAGATGGAGATCGATAGAGTTGACATATATGTAGAAGAGTTGAATATTTTAGGAAAAGGGAAAAAAATAACCATTTGAATATAGAACGTACAGATGATTAGATGACCGGTGAATTATTATTTTTTTTTTGTCCTTACGATCTTTTCAATTAATTGAAATTTTTAAGCGGAGTAATTACTAGAGAAAGTTTTAAAGTTGCACGCAATGGTTTGGGTCAAAGCTTGGGTTAAGCAGTCCTATTCAAACAAACCACTGCTCATTAGGTGCATCAATAATTCTCTGACCACAAACACTTACGCACACTCACGCTTTTAGTGGAGCCTATTGGAAATTTTCTAGAAAATTCGGATGAATAAAATCGAGGCATATGGAGGGTCTCTCGAGGCAACCGATAGGCTTCTATTTGGTTCAACGAATCTGGACGTGGACTAATGACCAGGAGTTACAACCTGGTTTATTCCTCCCCATTATGAGGTTAATGGCATATTTGAATTCTTAAATTCATTGTGGGAGTTACATGCAATTCAATTCCCGAATTCATTATAGGAGGTTTCCTTCCTTTATATTGGTGTATCACATTTTGGTAGATAGACCAGAGTTTTTCGTATTGCTCCATATACTCTGAATATTGTTCTTGTGAGAGTGAGAGACAGACGCTTGTTCAGTTCGACAAGGCGGTTGACGGCGGTGTTCCGACGGCTTGCGGTTTAGCCGAGCCAACCCTGGGAGGAAGACGCTGGTGCAACCTACAACACCCTCGGTAGGCGGCGAATTTTTCTTAAGGTGACCCTGGTATCACACAGGGACTCGGTTTTGATTCAGAAAAGTTCTGTTTGTATCTCGTTTGGTTAAATCTGCTCGGTATTTGTAATTTGTTTCGATCATGTGATTGTTATCAATGAAATTGTTCTCTGGTTTTTTTTGTCTTTTGCCGAATTTTTCCCAACAGAGCCCACACGCACTGGAAGTGTAGTGTGTGTGGGCCCCAATGTGAATGTAAGTGGCTTTGTGTGAATGTGTGTGTGATTGTAATTGCATTCCATCTAACAGATTTTCTCTTCCTGCAATGGTGAGGTGTCAAGATTGGATAGGTTGGGCGAGCAACATGGTGACGATGGTGGTGGTGGTGTTCGTGGTGGTGTACAAGGAAATGGTGTGGACATTCCACCAATGTTGGTGAGCCGCCAAGTCAGTAATGGGTGGCTGCCCATTTTCAGGTCGAGGTTTGGGGTTTTCGAAGGTAGGAGTCTGGCCAGAGGCAGGTTCAGGAACCTCGTTTAGCAGCGACAGAAAACGTAAAGGAAATTTGTGTATACAAAGCTATGTAAAATAGGCCCTTTTTTTTCCCCCTATATGTTCTTTTTGGTGGTGATGTACCCTGGCGGTCTACCTTTTTGGTGGTGGGCCTGGTGGCTTTTGTATAGAATTTTTGTTTTGTAGACAAAGATCTGTGTAGAAAATAATCTTTTTGTAAATTAAAGTTGAAAATTATTGGGCCTAGTTTCTTTTTGTTGAGCTATATTACACAATATCAAGAAAAAAAATCAAATTATATGTAAAAAAAAAAAACAACACCACAATTTTTGTGCATTTTTTGCATCAACAGGCTTGAAACCTCTCAACATACAATGCAGCGTCCCACGAGTATGGCGGCTTGCACTTCCAGGAGGTGGTCAAACGGTGGTTCAAATGATAGGTTTTGATGCTCTGAACATCCTTGTGCTCGATAACTACAGCTACTGCATTTACTTCCGTTCCCATTGCTGATGTTTTCTATGTTCTTTTGGTTTTGATTTTGATTGGCTTTGTAGAAGACTAGAAGTCAGGGCGTCGGTCAGCCCGACTGTATGCAGCCATGTTGTGATTTGAACCTGCAGAACCTTTTTTCGTCTTCAAGGAAATTTGGGATACTTTAACACTGCCTTTTTGTGGCTTTAAGGACACAAATGGCTTGCATACCAGTTTGAAGCAACTTACTAGTTTGTTAGATGATGTCTTGATGCAATCTAAAGCTATGGTAAAACACTTCAATCCTATGATTTTTCAAACTGCACGCTAGAATTTTGTCCCATTCATGTACCAGGTGACTTTTGCAGTTTCTTTCTTCCGAGTTAAAGAGACAAAGATTCCTGGCCCGGTCTACTGGCTTGGCTCCTGTCGTGCCTTGGTTTTTTTAAATCACTTTGGTCCGTTGTTGTTCCTTATCGTGTCGTGTCGTGCCTTGGCTTTGACTTTCGATCGACAACTTCCTTTGGCTAAGTTGTCCTGTGAGAAGTTTGATCTCATAGGCTAGGATTTATAGTCCACTCTGCATCCTGTAGTTGGCTAGCTACTAGCTTCCTTGCAGAAGCTTTGTGGTTCTGACTACTATAAAGAGTAAATACATTCAAAATTTGACATGTCTTGGCTTTGAGTGGAGTCTTCTTAATTTGCTCATACACAGCAATTCTGGTATTTCAAAGCCTCACCGGAAGTTTTAGTGAAACTTTTCAATTAGTAGTTCAGTATGTCACTTGAAGCTTTCTCGGATTTGGCTGTCTACAACTAACTAATAAGTGATGGAATGATCCGATACTGAGTTACGCGTTACTTATTTGAAAAGAGAAAGTAGAAGCCCGTGAAAGGGGATCCTTTTTGGCATCTCCAATATCCTTCCGTACGGTACATTCATCTGCTGCGTTTTTACCGGTTTTCCTTTCCTCTGGTTGAACTTGCGCGCACAATTCTACAGCATTGTGCCACTGATATGCATTTCTTCCACCGTCAGTGTATATCTGATGCTGGTTCTTCGCCACAATGACAGACGACATGGAGGAGCATAACCGCCTTCTCCATTAACCAATGAATTCCTTTTTCTCACCCTCATATACTTGTAAACTTCTTGATCAATTGGAAAGTTCCTAAAGTGATCAGAAAATTCCCCAGGTTATCGACCAAAAAGGAGTTGGTCAAGATTGCCACAGAAAAAGGTCGCGGAGCTAGGCCGAGCTTGAAGGTCAGTGTCTAACTTTACACTATACCATAAGGCCTGTTTCTTGAACTGATGGACCTTTAACTTATAAAATTTGGCTTATTCGTAAGTATTTGGGTTTTAGGAGGTATTAGACTGCATAATATATAGTCAGAATCTCCTTTCAGAAGAGTGCATAGGTTTCATGAGTGGTTTATCAAAGCTTGAGCATGTTATTGCTCCGAATGAACCGAATTAACAGGCTGCTGCTGCCTTGTCTAGTTGTTTGGTTTCTGCATTTTTCTGCATAATCTGTCATGCATTTCTTGGAATATTGTCAATTTCAAGAGCTGCAAAATTCCTACTTAACCGTGACGTATCACATCAGCTGTTTATATACAACTTTGTATGCGGCACAAAACGAAGATTCCATACAAAAGCCACCAGGCCCCCCACCAAAAGTAGACTGACGCCATGGCTTCTGGTTCTTCTACATAGAAAAAAGAAGAAAAAAACAGGCCCAACACAAAAAAAATTCTGTATACACAAATTTATTTTACACAGAGCTCTGTATACACATATTTTCTTTACGTTCTTTGTTGCCTCTAAATGAAATTCCTCCTACCTCCGAAATCCCAAAGCCTCGACCTGAAAATGGGCGGCCACCCATCACTGACTTGGCGGCTCACCAACATTGGTGGAATGTCCACACCATTTTCTTGTAAACCACCACCACCGCCTCCATCACCACCGCCGTCACCATCATCACCATCACTTTCAGAATCCAACTCCAACCAACCAGCTCCAAAATCACCCACATCCAAATTCACCACCAACGATCCCCTCCTTGCCCCCAGCCAACCGACCACCTCACTTGTCACTCCCCTGCACTTTTTAACCTTAATTTCCACCAAATTAGGACACCCAAATGCAAAAGCTTTAATCCCCTGATCCGTCACGGGACACCCCTTGATACATAGCTTCCTCAACCCCACACAATTCGAAGCAACATACGAGATTTCTGCATCCCCAATCCTCGTCTTACTCCTCCCGCATAAAGTTAACCGCTCTAATTTTGGGAAATTCCTGGCTACCGATTCGAGGCCGACACAACTCACGTTCACACCAATTAGGACTAGTTCCTTAATTCTATTATTACCATAGTGCTTACCGATCAGAATCAGCGTGTCGTCGACATCGCTGATTGAACTGCGGTGGCATTTGACGACGAGCTCGGTGACGGCGTCAAAGCGGGAGAGCAGGGAGGGGAGGAGGTCTGATTGGGCGGCGCTGAGAGTCAACCGGCGACGGCTCTGTCCCTCGACTTTCAGCATCTGTTTGGAGACGAGAGAGGCGTTTTTCCGGTCGCCGGAGCGGAGGAACTTGAAAACACAAGCCAAGCACTCGTCGGGAAGTTCGGAGATATAATCTTGGCTACCCATAATAGCCTCCTCCGTCTCCAGCGCAAACAGAAGCTCCGATTGAATGTCGGTACGGTGTTTAGTTCCGATTCTACTCGTCATTTCCTCTCTCGTATCTCAGTTTTCTTCTTAACCACAAGGAGAGAGAGAGAGAGAGAGAGAGAGAGAGAGAGAGGATATTACTACAATATACTAGGAAGTAGGAAGGATTCCAAGAAACCGTTCTTCCAGTATAGTTGAATCTATTTTTAAATTCGGAGTTTCCTCGAAGGAGGCGGGAGTGTTTTGCTGTGCCTAAGGCACAGCCACGGGCCACCACCCGGCTTTGCCCAATGCATGGGATCGCTCCGGTCCAAAAATATGATCCAAACTGTTCACTATACAGAGTTTGACGAGCAAACGTAGATGTAGAAAATCAAGTCGATTTTGAATATCAATAACTTAGAAAGCAAACTGAATTTTGGGATGTTAGGGTCCATTTCGCTTTCTTTCTAAACATTCATTTCAAAAAAGAAGGTAATTTTAAACTTACATATTATGAAAATGAAAAATAAATTTTCGATTTTTTTTGCATTGTTTAAAAGATCTCAATGAGATATTAAACTCGATTCATATTGGTAGAAAAATTATTTACGTAAACACATAATTTTTTAGCTTGAAATTACCTTTTTTTTCAAAAAAAACTTTTAAAAAGAAAGTGGACACCTCCTTACTCATTTTCTTTCAGAAATCTCATGTGTTTGATGTCACTGCGACACGACGTGCCTTGCACTTAACCGCGTACTCAATGTTTTGGATATTTACTTTAATTTTAATGTTTTGGATGTTTCAATAATCGATAATATGAGAATAAGACAAGGCTTAGGCATGACGACATTGTGTTTAATCTACTATATAGTGGAGTATAACTTTGCAACCTCTTCGACAAACCAAACTTCCCTCTTTGTATGTTCCTTCGGATTGTACCTATTTGGTAGGTTCCGGTCTACAAAGCCTTCTTATTCAATAAGTACTTATTTTGTTTCATTGAGAATTCTTAAGAAAATATTACTTATTCTATGTGCCATTTTTTATTATTAAAAATATAATATAGATCTTGTTTGATATATTTCAATTATTATACAAAGTTCCCAAAATCATAAAATTCAATATAAATTGAAAGATATAATGCGATGACATAGATTTTGAAATGTACAAATAAGAATACCATATGACGACAAACAATTAAGTACTTAATGGGTGAAAAATAACCACTTATTTTGTTAGCGAAATAAGCACTGTTGTGGTTCTCACATATGTAAGACACCATATGACAAACAAATAATTAATCAATCAAAAATTTTCATGACCATAGAGCACATTCCCAATGATCAAATAAAATAGTAAAAACTAAAGAATACTTGGAATTTATATTTTATTTGCATTACATTTTTTAAAAGATGTATAGTACTTAGTAAGTAGCGCACTCCCGTTCGGCTATTTAAGCCATTTGGCTTTCCCGCCAATTTTTTTTTGTCCTTATTCAATTTTTTTTTGCATTTTGTGGCTTATTGTCAATTTTTTGGAGATTATTGCTTCGTTATGACGAGAGGAATCTAAAAAGTAAATAAATTTGGTCGAAATCCAATTTTTTTTGAATAAAGACGAAAAAAATGGCTTTCCCACCAATTTTCGTAGAAATTCAAAAAAAATTGGATTTCAATCAAATTTTTTTACTTTTTAGCTTCTTCTCGTCATAACGAAGCAATAATCCACAAAAAATTGACAATAAGCCTCAAAATGCAAAAAAAATTTGAATAAGGACAAAAAATAAGCCACTTTGGCTTATTTGTCTGAACGGGAAATTATTATGACCAAAATTAAAAGAAATTTGTATGATCTCAAATTCTTTTTAATAATCATAGTTTCATTTGCGCCCCACGCTTTCTTCCTTCTCTCTTCTTCTCCACAGCTAGGGCTGAGCTCTTCTGCCCAAATTGCACAGTCTCAGTGGTCAATGCTTTCTTGAACAACAGCCTAGAGAGAGAGAGAGAGAGAGAGCTCACAAGATTAATTCCGGCGCCACACCGCGAGAGGGAAAAGAGCTTCAGCTTAAGGCCCTATCTTCTCTCCCCCTCTCCCTCTCCTTCTCCTTCTATATATGTGTATGTATGTATAGTTATAATTATACGTGAAAATGGAAAAGGAGCAAAGTGGGGTTTACGAGAGCTATGTGGTGGTCCACAACATAGCCAAGAGGCACAACGTGGGTACCTTAGCTCGCAGCGCTACGGCGTTCGGCGTGTCGGAGCTGATACTTGTGGGCCGCCGCGACTTCAACGCCTTCGGCAGCCACGGCTCCACCTCTCACCTCCGCTTCCGCCACTTCCACTCTCTCTCCGACGCCCGCCTCTTCCTCAAGGTCCTCTCTCTCTCTCTCTCTAAACCTCTCCCTTTCTTCAGTTATTATTTAGGGTTTTGAAATGCATTGCTTTCTCCCGGGCTAACTACAACAATTTCAATGATCCGAAGTTTTATTCTTTATAACTTGTCAAAAACATTAGTCACGCAAAAATTATCCCTCCGTTCCAAGAAGATTGTCTAGTCCGGAAAACAAGGACTTTGAGGGGAAAAAAAAATTTCAAGAAAAATTCCAACTTGTTTTTTGATAAATTAAAATAACTCATTGATATCTAGTAATTAGCGGCAAAAAGTTCGGATTTTTCTTGGCAAAAAAATACTATTTTTGGGTCCTCGTTGGGACGGAGGCAGTAGAAATGTATAATGGTGATCGTATTATATATTATCTCGAAAAGATTGCAATAATGCAAAGGAACCAAGTTTTAGCAACATGATGTTTAACATGATTGAGGTTCTTGACGAGTTCTAAAACATGGAAGTGTTTTTTAATTATCAAAGTGGGTCTGGGCCGAACTGGACGGTCAGTTCTATTTTGGGACTCAAGAGGATCTGTTTCCTTCTTGTATAAGCAAATGAGGTGTTTGTGGAAATTTGCAGGAGAGAGACTGCGATATATGCGGGGTAGAGATTACGGACAATGCGGTCGCAGTGAATCAACATCCTTTTAACAAGAGCACTGCTTTCCTCCTCGGCAATGAGGTGTTTAGCTAGAACTAATTCTTTTCACATTGAAAGTGGTATAAATGGTTGATTTTTCTGATTTCTGGGATTTATGTGTTCATCCTAATTTAAACTGCCTGATCTTATCTTTTGTCATTACCTACTCAAGATTCTAGCTTAAGAGGGATTGTGTCTTGTGGATTCAAACATGATGAAGATGTGGTATAAATCATGTAAGATATGTGTATGTTAGACCATCTCCGGAGCTTAACTCAAGTTTTTACTTAGTTTGAGTAAAAGAATTTTTTTTATTGAAAAAAGAAGCACTCCAATGGGAAAATCAAGATTTAAGCACAAGTTTGATTGGAAGTCTCCATTAATGGCATAGCAGTGTGTTTGAAAGCCACAAAGTAGCTTTGAAATTTTCAAGTAAAGAAAAGAGTCTCTGATGGTTTAAATAGATAAATGAGTATTACTCATTTGGATGTGAAGCTGGGAAAACACACTTGGAATCTTTAGGAGTGTAAGTGAAGGAGTGGAAGATGATATGAGATGTTTTCTACAACTCTGATGTTGAAGTTTGAGTTGAATTTTTGAGTAAGGGCTTCTCCAGCCCTTAGTCCATTGACAAGTGAGGTAGCCAGTTGGGTCATAAATCAGGACTCGGGAGTCACCATGTGCAATATTAACTGTGTTTCTTTAGAAAAGTCTTAAATGCATATCAGCTACATTACATTTTGCCTTTTATTTTGTAGGGAACCGGGCTTTCTGCTAAAGAATGCGATATATGCGACTTCTTTGTTTATATTCCACAGTATGGGTGTGGCACTGCATCACTGAATGTTACAGTGGCAGCTTCAATCATTCTGCATCATTTTGCAGGTAAAATTCATTCAGTAATCACCGCATTACCTTATCAATCACAGGAAGTTTGTCAGCCGGGTGATATGCCTGAGACCACAACTCAAACCATGTTTTGGGATCTGTTCCCCTTGTCAGGGGAGGCGGAGAAAGATATAAGAGTATTCAACGGAATGGACTTGCTCATTTATGGTACTAAAAAGTACCATGCAACAAACAACAGATACGCTAATTGTAGGTTACCCATATCAAAGTTGATATGAATGCACCATATCAGCAGAATAAAAGAATGCTTCGGTGCTGTACATTCATGTTTCCATGTTGCTAGTTTTTCTTTTCTTCTTATATTCATCTTTTCTTGGGAAACTTCCATTCATTATTAGCAGTTTGAATGGCTTCCTTCAGTGTTCTCGTAGAGTATGACCAAAATGGAAAAGTCACTGTAGGAAGCTCCTTGGCCTTGCTATCCACATATTCCTTCCTATTAACCGCCTTTGTATCTCTACCCTGCCCAGTTCTTTGCTTGACTTGTCTGGAGGAATTTGGTTTCAAGGTTTTCTAAGAAGATTTTGGAAATTTATGGTTTATAAATCGGTAGGTCAAAAGACACTGATCTTTTATCTCGCAACTCAATTGATAATTTTGTTGCTGATGGTTGCTTGGCAAGAGAACAATTGTTGTGCCCTAGAAGTGAATGATCTGCGAGAAGTGCTAGTGCCAAATCAAAACTGGGCGGTGGAAGGTTGCCGAAGAAAATCAGTCATAGGCAGTGAGACACGTAGGGGTGTCAAAGGGCCAAACGGGTGGGTTCTGGTGAGTTGTAAATAGATTCGGTCTTTAACAGGTCATTGACCCCTTTACAACCTCATTAGCCACATAGTTATTAGTTATGACTCATACCCAACAAGATCTATTTCTTTAGAGTGAAATCCAACTTGCCCAGTAACGCAATTACACATCAAATTTATATCCACACACAAAAAAGGTGGTGTCCGTCAGTCATTTTGGTATGGCTCTAGTAATTTCTGATGTGACGTCAGTAATTTTTGCGTGGCATTAGTAAATTTGGTGCGGCATCGCCGCATTAGTGATTTTGGTCTAGCGATATTAAATATGGTGTGATAGTGGTGAGTGTGTTGTAACCGTGGCAGTGAAATGTTGGAAGGTGTGATGTGAATAGCAGAATATGGAATTGTTTTTCCGTCTTTGCTACATGATTTATGTTATTCGCAATTTGAAATGAAGTTCACTTAACCTTAGTGGACATGAACTCCCTGTTTTCCCTTCACCTATTTCAGTTGATCTGCATACTGGTATAATGGTATTGTTACTTTTGTGCAAGTACTTTAGAGATGAATTAAATGTGTCTAAGTTACAAAACTCAGTGAAAGTACTAATAGTCAGTGTGATCATTATTCATCACTGTACTTAAAATCTCAGTAAGAAGAGGATATGAGAATTTTTTAGTGGGGCTGAAGTCAGAAGGTTACTTTGAATATACTTGCTTAGGTTCCAAATGATCCAAATGATCCTTGGGGTCTATTTGTTACTCAGGAACTCATCATATGAGACTTAGTGAATATTTGTTGTTATGTCTTCAATCTAGGCCGTGTACGAGTATTGAACTATACTTCCACGAGTTTCAACAAAGTTGAGCTGTTTCGGAGTTTCAGTAGTTTGATCGGGCAATAGCAAATGGACACACCTTGGTTTGTTACTTCATTTTAGTCTTGGGGCATGTATTTGGCATGCAAAATGGCAAGCAGGTAGAGGGGACCTTCCTATCTTAGGTAAATGAATACTCAAGGCTATCAGTATGTATATTTTGTCTTTCATTCTTCAATCCCTTTTGTGTTCTTAACATCAGTCTTTTTAGGTTTCCAATGGTTTTCAGTTCAAATAGGAACAGCTGAAAACTTGTTGAAAAGGAAACAGAAACAATAGTTCAAATAGAGTTCTCTCCAAATTTCAAGAAAGGGTGTCATCTTGCTGTTATGAAGAGCAAGTTTCAATTGGCATTGTTACACTGTAATCAGAAACATCGGTCTTTGAATTACACAAACTATGGCCAACTCTCACGTCTGATCAATATTATATTCTGTGAGTTGATTTTTATATATATTTGTATTCAGTTTGGGCAGGATTCTCTGAAAGAACCCGTGACGGGAACAAATTTATTGTGGCTGAAAGACCTGTCAATCAGGCGAGACGGAACTACTGTGCAGAAACGGCAGATTCTATCATTGAGGAGCGGAAATTGAAAAGGGAAAACGCTGCTAATGGGTTTTTTGACGCGAGTGGAAAGGATGATTCTTTGCCTTCGAACCTTCTGGGCGTATTGTTTGATGAGTAACGAGGAATGAATACATGATGGTCTTTTCCTGATCCAATACTCGAGACCTTGTAGCACTGAAATCAGTTTTTCGATTTTGGGTCTGCATTCTTTCCTGCCATTTTTAAGAAGCAAACAGCCTGTGAATGAGCAAGCATGTGAATGAGCAAGCAATTACACAAGAGAATACCTTTAATGAAAGGATGCGTTGTCAGTTAGGGTCTCTGAAATTTTTTGCGGTTCCTCGGAGTTTGGAGTGATGCTTTGATGTTGGAATCTTTCTGTATCATTTTCTGCGTTGGATAGAGTTATGTACCAGGATAATCCCAAGGAACTCCATGTTTCTCCATTTCTGATTAATTTACAGCTTAGTTTGGAAATTCTCTGTCTGACTGTCTCTGTGTAAATTATTATGGGGTACATATACAAAACTTGGAACTGATTGGGTTTTTTTAGCTTAATCCCACAATAAGTGAGCGAGCGAAAGTAGGAGCACAAGCATGAAAGCATTTTCCGAAAACATTCTGCATTATTAATATTGGCGGGAATGGAAGGGAGCGTGGAGCGAAGGGTCATGCTGACTGCTGAGGATTAGGTGACTATAGACTTTGAATTATGTGGCTTGGAACTTTTAGGTTTGCTGTTTGACAAGCAACCCTGTCCTTTCCTAACAGCAAAAATCTCTTCCCCTGTTTTTCCACACGTGATTGCATCATTACTGTGACTTAGATATGGCCCTTGATAGCTCACAACTGCGCTCTCTCTCTCTCTCTCCTGCTTTGGCATCATAGACCTAAGGAAACCAACATCCAAATAGCTCCAAAGGAGAGTCAAATAAACTTTTTTGATTAAATTATGAGGCCCTCAATTCACCTAATCCAAGGATAGAAACAGCTGTGCTTCAACAACAAAAAACAAAAGCCATTTGGAGATCATCAAGCCAATAATCATGCCGGGGACTCCCACAAAGTCAAGAGTTGTTCTTCTTTCATATATCATGGAAAGAGTTCTTATTGGCTGTGGTTTGCTAGTTTTACAGGTAAAGAGTAGCTGTTGTTTTGCTTTCATGTAAAAAGAGGTTCCAACAAAATTGCTTCATTTTCAAACTCCAACCCTCATTTTGTTGGAGTAGTTGAGATCATTTTTTCCCCCCAAATAAACCTCAGGGTTGGCCCGGTGGTCTAGGCCTAAAATTTAGGGATTTGTTCATTCCTAAGATCTCAGGTCGAAACTTGTCAGGTGGTATCAACTCTTTTGTGGTTAGTCCATACGGAGCATTTGTTTCGCCTTTAAATGGGGGGCCTGTCCTAGTGGATGGTAGATCTATGATCTCCGCGATTAGTCGAGATGCACGTAAGCTTGGTCCGGACACCTTGTTATAAAAAAAATTGCTCTAAATAACTACCCTTTACCTCTTTGTCAAAACACCCACAAATAGCCCCTCATTGACTCCTTCATCTATCTATATATGCATGAACATAGATGCACAAGGCTCTCCCTGTTATTGTATCCCCAAACTAACCAAGTTCAAGCTTCTTTAGCTGAAACCAATGGAATCCAGAAAAGTCAGAGAAGGTTTGCGCAACACTCAATTATCTATCTTGTTATATCTCTTTAGCAGGAAGTTCCGGCAGCTATGCTCGAGGATCCGGTGTCTAATCCGGAGGCGCCCGAGGCCTAAACTCGTCATCCGGAGATTCGGGAAGCTAAATGTCAACGGCCGGTTGTGGGAAAACCCGAAAAAAATCAGCTCCCCTCTCCGCGGCCAAGTGTGTGGTGCTGCTCTTCCAGAAAGGCCTATTCGCATCGCCACATTCAATGTGGCCATGTTCTCTCTTGCACCAGCCGTACCCAAGGCTGAAAAGATGGTTGTTCTCGTTCACGAAAACGAGGATGCTAAGTCCGGTGACCATCGCCCCAAAGGCATTCTAAAACAGTCTCCACTGCATCCCGTGATTCCTGATGACTTATCCAAGCAGACGAGCCTCCTCAAGTCGAAGCTAAAAGTCTCTATCAATCTTCCCGACAACGAAATCTCTTTAGCGCAGAACACTGTTCTTAGCCCTCAAGTCCATGCGCCAATGAGGTCTCCAGTGTGCTTTCCTGCAGGAATGTTCAATTATATGAACGATGGAAGCGTAATGAGAGGAAGTAGAACGATTCTCGAAGTGCTTAGAGAGGTGGATGCTGATATCTTGGCTTTGCAAGATGTCAAGGCTGAGGAGGAGAAAAAAATGACGCCCTTATCAGAATTGGCTCGTGCGTTGGGGATGAATTATGTTTTCGCTGAGAGCTGGGCGCCCGAGTATGGGAACGCTATCTTGTCCAAATGGCCGATTAAGCAATGGAGAGTTCAGAAAATCTTCGACGATCAAGATTTCAGGTACATTTGGCTTTTCCATAATTTCTTAAAAATCGCCTGTTAGGCAAGAGGATGGCAAGTTACATTTTCGTTCTGACTTCGTACGACATATATTTCTGTACTAAGAACAAGTCTACTCGTTGATGTGTTGGATGTAAATTCATGTCCGCTGAGTCAAAGTTTCTTCAATCTTAGGTGTCAAATTTGACAGCAACTTTGGTTTTGTGAAATTTACTACAAACTCACAAGTCAACTAAAAAATGGGATGGATTTAATACATCCGTGCTTTTTTTAACACTGTAGCAAGTCAACAAATGACTTCGACGAAGTCATTTTGACACCAACAAGTGGACTTGCTCTATCGACGAAGTAGGTAATGGAATATGCACAGAATTTTTTTTTTTCTGATGTTGGGTTGTGAATAGGAATGTGTTGAGAGCTACGATAGATGTGCCATGGATAGGGGAAGTCAACTTCCATTGCACACAGCTTGATCATCTGGATGAGAGATGGAGGATGAAGCAGATGGAAGCAATTATCCAGTCAAATGATGGTCCTCATATTTTGGCAGGTGGTTTGAATTCTCTAGATGGCGCAGATTACTCATCTGAGAGATGGGCTGACATTGTCAAGGTATACTTCTATATGACTTCAGAGAGAGAGAGAGAGAGAGAGAGAGAGTTAGTCTTGTTCTAAAGCAACACTTTTATTGCAGTACTATGAGGAGATAGGGAAGCCAACACCAAAGGTTGAGGTGATGAAGTTTCTGAAGGGAAAAGGGTACAAAGACGCCAAGGACTATGCAGGGGAATGTGAGCCTGTGGTCATCATTGCCAAAGGCCAAAGTACAATAACTAATTTCACCACAACTTTCATGATTAATTTCTATCTTTATGCACCATGCTAGAGATTTTACAATTTTGTTGATTCAGATGTGCAGGGGACATGTAAATATGGAACAAGAGTGGATTACATTCTGAATTCGCCGGATTTGCACTGCAGATTCGTACCCGGATCGTACTCGGTCGTTTCATCCAAAGGCACTTCCGATCACCACATTGTTAAGGTTGAAATCGCGAGAAAAGTTGAGAGAGATCGAGAGCGCATCAAACGAAGAAAACACAAAGTGAAGGAAAATGTTGCGAGGGTTACGAACTCTTGTTCTTCAAGAGGAATATGGAGAATAGACACTTGATTTCCACTTTTGATAGTTCTTGTTTTTCTTTTTTCAAGGAGGGCTAGTGAAAGAAGTTAATTTATTTGTATTTACCAAAAATAAGTTTGTGTATTTGTATGTGGGTTTCCTTCTTTGTTTGCATACTAATTATTTGTGAATGTAATAGCCTATAGAATTTTCACGAACACACGAATCTCAGCATCTGTATTAAAGAAGCAACACCGGAGGTTGTGCACGCAACCATTCAAGTTGAACATGCATGTAGTTAAAAGGGAAAAATAATATTAAGGGGTTGAGCGAGTGAGAGCATGACAACAAGTAAGACGTTTTATCAGTCACCACCAACAATATCTCTTCAGGCGACAGGAGATTAGTCTGGTCGTTATATTTGGGACTCTAAAGCATCCGCAATGTAATAATCAAAATTGGATAACCAAAAGTTGCCACATCATCTTTTGGTTATCCATTTAAGACATT
>JAOTQK010000019.1:26498015-26509281 GCA_025642025.1 Rhododendron ferrugineum
AACCTCGTATATCTGTGTGTTCTGTTTTTCTGTTCCTCTTTCTCTTCCTTTTCTCTGGTTTGTTTTCTATGACGATAGTATCCCAAGATCCTGTGTGTGTTTTTGTTCGTTGTGAGTCGAGCGCGAGGCTCCGATTTCCCAACATTAGTTGAGGGTTTACCAGAGTTTTGTTAGTTATCATAAATCAATATTCAGACATACGAAATTGTCAGTTATCATAAAAAAATAAAATAAATGGTAAAGTATGCGATGAATTTACCGTTCTAATTTTCGGAAACACATAAAATAAAAGCACTCGTAAAAATTGCGTGGAAGTACAAGCATTATGAGTGGTACGTGAAAGGTTATCTGGTGCGACAATCTCTCATGTGATTCTTCAATAAAAGCACTCATAAAATAAGTTTCGTCACGATTTTATTTGACAATCCAAGCTATTCATTTTGTAAAACTCTATATCTCTCTTTTTGGCCCAAAAAAATAACAAAGTTGATGAGAAGAACGTTACCGGAACGGGTTTTAAGTACTTATTTTTTAAGCAGACAATTTCAAACTCAAAAATAATGGGCAAATAAAATCTAAAAATATGCAATATGCATCTTGTTTGAAAGATCTTGATGAGATCTTTTATACGGTACAAACAAAATCAATTTTTTTTTATTTACATTATTTTTGAGTTTGAAAATATGAAATAAGTACTTATTTTTTAAGAAGGTATTCTGGAACGGGCTTCACAGCTGAAGTCTGAATTTTGGGCAAAATTTTTCAATGCCGAGCGGGTATCACGTGGTTCCCGCTCGCACATTCGAGCAGTTCATTGTGCGTTTGAACGGCTCAGATTTGGAGAGAGAAAGTGTTGGGGTGAGAGGAGAGAAAGGGTTTCAATCCGAACAGTCCAAAAGTATATCATACGGTTCAGATGTGCCGAGCGAGTACCACGTCGGCAATACCCGCTCGGCATTGAAAAACACCTCGAATTTTGGACAACAATTATTCGCTTCTCTCTCTCACGCTCATGCTCACACACGTGGCGCTAGAGGAGGGGGCCGGGGCCTCGATTTCCTTCGAAAAGTACGAAGGAAACATGACAAAAGAGAAGATGCCAAAGAGGATTGAAGACCTATGGTGGGACCAACTAAGGGTAGGTTCATTGAAAAGGCAAGGATGGCTTTAGAAATTGTTGCATACTCAAGCTTATGTGAGGAAACAAAAAATCCACCCGGCTAATAAAGGCCAAGAGCGCTTTAAGGCTAGCAATGGATCGATGTCATTTTGCCGGACTGGGAGAGCTGTTGCCCTGACCGAGGGGGCTTCACTCCGATTTTGCTTCGATAATTGAAAACGTTCACTTCGTAGAACTCGTCAAGTTGAACAAGTATGCAAAAAAAAAAAAACAGTTTGATCGGATATTATTAAGTGTCTGACCGGAATACATATAACTTGCCAATAATGGGTTCTAGTAGATTTCATCCAGTGTTTCGAATCCATTCTTTTCAAGACAAAAACGTTTCGATTAGGCACTTAATGATATCAGATCGATCGAGCTGATTTTTTACATACTTGTTCAATTCGACGAGCTCTACGAAGTGAACGTAAGTGAACTTTCTATACTTTATGTACTATCGCATGGACCCAATATACATTGAATGACCCAATTCACTTTAAAGGTTAAGCATTATAAGTGATGAGTCACTCAATTGTATATTAAGGTCCGACCATTTTTTTTTCTATATGATGTAGGACTCAATCATTCACACATGTTTCCAACCGGAAAAACAATAAAGAATTAAAGGGGAAAGAAGAAATAGAAAACCACAGCCACAAAAAATAGGGGAAAGAAGAAATAGAAAACCACAGCCACAAAAAATAGGTTAATTAATGATATATGTCAAATATAATTAAGTTGGATAAAGATGGTTTTGGAAGTGAAAGGACTTGAATGTGATGTGCACGCTTGTGGAAAATGGCATTCACACATTAAAGCCTTTTGGTGACGTTAATAAAAAGTAGTAGTTTTTTTTTTTCATGTGACGGGGACCCTGTCGAGCGGCACCCCTGCCGAGCGGCCAATCTGACCGTTCATCTCAGAATCAACGGTTCGGATCGAAATATCTTTTTTCTTTTTCTTTTCTTTTTTTTTAAAATCTGTTCGGTACCTTTGCGTTCGGGCTGTCCATCCGAGATGCGCTCGGCTCTCCTTCCAAGCACCCCTGCTTTCCAGGGTCTC
The DNA here is from genome assembly GCA_025642025.1 of Rhododendron ferrugineum. Classification (NCBI taxonomy): domain Eukaryota; kingdom Viridiplantae; phylum Streptophyta; class Magnoliopsida; order Ericales; family Ericaceae; genus Rhododendron; species Rhododendron ferrugineum. Next base: position 26,500,240 of record JAOTQK010000019.1, read on the forward strand.
CCGGTCCGTAAATGTATATCCATGTATATCACATGAATTATGACAACATATTATGTCGACTATGTGAGAGTCTGCAAGGACTAAATCAAGTTCAAACTAATAATAATTTAAAAAAAAGTTCCATGCCAACAAAAAATAAACCAAATACAAACTATCAATCATCACTCTCGACAAGATTTGGCCCAATGACCTTTTAGTAAGGGTGCATGAAGGTGGCCAACTTCATATGTTTGCTTGTTTTCTCAAAATAAACACAATAGTAATTTGCACATTGAGGTATTTCCTTCATAGGAGACTGGTTTCTGTCCAATTATTCTATGGTCAAGTCCATTCTACTATTTATTTTTCAGAAACGATCAAAATCATTCATTTTGTAGGAGTGGCCGAAAAAGATATTCATTCCGAAAATCAATTTGATCGGACTTTGTTTTGGCTTTTTTCTTCCCTCACACAACCATGATAGTTCGTATATCAAATTAATGATATCAAAATCAAATCAATTTTCCACATGAATATTTTTTTCGACGATTTCTACGAAACAAACGATTTCAACTATTTATATACCTCCGGAATGTATCTCAACCAATTTACAACTGAAGATGACTGGACCATAGAATAACTGGACGGGAGCTAGTACCCATCGCGGAATACTATGCTGTGAAAAAAGATACCACGCACTCTATATGTCCGTGTTTGTTTGTTCACTTCTACTATTCCACACACCTTATAAAATTGTACATATAATTCAATACGAAATTTTTAAAATTTTGAAATTCATTATAAATTAAAGATAGTACAGAAAGTTCCAAAAAGCCGAATATAGACAAACTGGTACTATCAAAGATAAGAAAAAAAAAATTAAAAAAAAAAAGGGTTGGCAGTGGACTCCACTTTTGTGCTTCACAAACCCCCAAAAGCCATTAAAATCGGGACATCGCTGTCCATCTCCTCTCTCCTCTTTGCCATAGTATTAAATTCACCAAATCCCTTCCTATACCATTTACTCCTACAACCCTTCTGATTGTGAAAATATTCCCCACAAGATCTGCTATACCATCAGCCCCCAAGCCTTTATTGGGCGAAACAGCTAAGAATCCAGAGAGTCCTCTCTACTGTTTTTAGAGAGAGAGAGAGAGAGAGCGAGCGAGCGAGCATGGAGATGTGCCAGATGCGGGTACAAGTTTTTGAGTACAAACAATCATTATTCCGTGAGGTAGTAAAATTCTCAAAGCATTCAAACTCGTATCTTTGCAAAACATAGCAAATGGGTTTGTTAGAATTTTTTTCCTGTCTTTTTTTTCCTTTTTCTCCGTATGTTGAAATTTCCTCTTATGTCCTGCGATTTGGGTTCGTTTGACAATTGGGTACAGAAAATCTTTAATCCTCACGGTAGTAGGTATAACCGTATAATATCGAACATTCAAACGTTATGTCTATGAATTTCGAGCACCGCAGCGTCGTGCGCTCCACTAGTATCCTTTATCGGCTAGTTGCTCGTTGTTCTTTAATGGTTTCTTTGCATGTGCTAGAGCCTAGAGTGGTTTTGTTCTAGTATGGTTTCTCTACTTTGTAGTATCCGAGCCGTTTATTGCCGAGATGAAATCTGGACTATGGGATTGCCAAAAGAACGGCTCGGATGTCGTACAACACCATCTCCGGTTCCATTTTTTTGATTTTTTTTCCTTCTGTTCTGAACGTATCTCTATAAGTTCTGTTTCTTGTACTTTATATAGCTATCATCAATGAATTTCTTACTCTTTCAAGAAAACAAACCTATGTCTATGGAAAATTTCTGTTTCTGTCTTTTTTGGGCTGTTTCGTGATTTGGGTGTTTTCTGATTTTTCTGGGTTTTGTTTGTTTGGATTTGAAGGGGACTTTGGATGCTCAATTCACACAGCTCCAGCAGCTGCAGGATGAGAGCAACCCTGATTTTGTGGCAGAAGTCGTCTCTCTCTTCTTTGAAGATTCTGAAAAGATTCTCAATGATCTCACCAGAGCTCTGTGAGGACCCCTTGACTGTTTTTGTTTTCCTTTTCTTGTTTTGGAAACAGAGATGATGAAGACTAGAGTTCGAAAAACCACTCATCATTTTCATTTCGTGGGGAAGCAAAGTTTGGAAAGGAATCAATCATCTTTATGGGGTTAAAATTACACTTTTCAGAAACAGTTTGCTGAACAAAATCTTCTGAGAAATAAAACTAGGAAGTTAAAATGATAACAAAATGAAATCTTTCTGCCGTCCAAGATGTGGGTTGGTTTTTTCAGACAAAATAACAGACAAAAAAGAAGGGTTTTCGAAAAAGTTTGCCAATTTTGTGACCCTTTTAATTATGTCCTTTTACAGAGAACAGAAATGTATAGATTTCAAAAAGATTGATGCCCACGTTCACCAGTTGAAGGGTAGCAGTTCCAGGTACATATACTCTCACGAATGCGTCTATGTGTGTGTGTATATAGACGAACATGTATTTCCACATAAATCGATATGGATTTTGCGCCCTTCTCCAGACCCACGGGGACGTCGGGAGTGGTATATTGTTCACCCATCAAAAGAGTGGGCGAAGATTACCAACTTTTTTGTGGAGCCCCACCCCGAATCTCACGTTGATGGCCAGAACTGCTCATTACATAGAGCTTGATTTTAGGGCTTTTCCTGCAAAACATTAGCTCGAGCGGGTTTGGTTATGTGCTTGATCGAATAATACTTGTCTTGCCCATCCACCAGACAAGGAAGTGGCCATTTGAGCTTTGAAATCAGTTTCTTGCTTAATGGAAAGGTTGGGAAATGGATTCTTGTTTCATTGGATTCAAAGCTTTACTTAAACATTCATTCCACAAACAAGCAAAGCCTAACTTGAGAATCTTACTGTGTCAGAATAGCTCATTGAAAAATGAGGAGCGGTTTGTAAATAAATAGATCTGCAATGAAAAATTACCGAAACATATTGCTTTTATTTTCTCGTCTTAGTCTAATGTTTTGATCAGAATGAAATGGATTGTTTTCACAGCGTAGGTGCACAGAAGGTTAAAAATGCATGCATTACCTTCCGCAACTGTTGTGAGGAACAGAACATTGAAGGGTAAGTTCGTTTTGTTTTTTTCCTTCTTTGTTTCCGTTTTCAGTTTCCTAATTAGTTTGGTATCCGAGAATTTGTTAGGATTCTTGTTTTCCGAATTAATCATGTTCAATTAATCTGAAAATCGGAACTAGAAGTCGTTAACTTGCAATCGTGCATGAACCTTGGAAATTTGCTTGAGCTTATGATCATTTTCGGGTGCATATAGGTGCTTCACCTGCCTGCAACTTGTGAAACAGGAGTACTTGCTTGTGAAAAACAAGCTTGAAACTTTATTGCGGGTAATTACATTCAGTTGCTTTCTTGAAATTCACTCTCCGCTTATTACCTAAGAAACCTACCTCAAAACCTTTATAAATAAACAACACTCTCGTGGTCGTGCTGTCAAAAGTAATAGTTCGTTTTTTTTTCTTTTTTTCTTTTTGGAATTTGCAGATGGAGCAACAAATTCTGGCTGGTGGTGGGGCAATTCCTATGATTGAATGACTGTCTCTAAGCTTACAAAGAACTAGAGGCAGAAGTATGTAAAATTTGGTGGTGTTTTTTCAGAGGTTTTTGTGAGTTTGTATTTACCAATTCACCTAAATATATTGTATAAGCTACTTAATTAGCTTGTGCTTTGTATCAGTTTTAACCAAAAAGAGATGGTAAATTAGCCTTTTGGTGACCAAATTCGCTCTATGAATGTTGTCCTTTCACCTTTTTGTTGTATGATGATCAATGGAAAATTCTACTTCTTGTGATTCCATTGTTTTAGATTTTAGATGTTGACCGTGTCTGTGTGCGTGCAGTAGCGGAGAATGCGTAGGTACTCTTACCTTGTTTGGAGATACGGTATTTCCGTTGACCTTCAGCGTATAGGTACATAACATTAAAACCAAAATAAGACATAACAAATATTACAAATGGTGTAAGAAAAAACCCAAAATGCACAACATTAATACCCTAAAATGGCCTAGTAACTTTACCAAAAGTAAACATAATATCATCACCATGTGATGCATAAAACATCGGCACCTAGTCACATATAAATATCTCTGAGTAGGCTTTCATTCGCGCTCTCAATTTTCGTTTTGCGTTCGCGTTCGCGTTCTCAATTCTCGTTCTTGCGAATTTTAGTACTTTTGAGATATTTTTAAAAGGCGCTTTCATACTCGTGCTCTTGTTCATGCACGCACATGAGTGTTATGCGACTTGGATTTCCCGTTGGTTGTTGACAAATTTGAGTGAGAAGTCCCAAAACACTCAAAGCTACATATGGAACCTTATGTTATAAGCCTTTTGCATGAAATGATATAAGAGGAGTGAACTACATATTCTAGCCGGAGTATGATATACCTAAAGGATGTAATTGAAGGACAAATAGAAACAGATACGTAGCGGGGATCGTCACCCTAACTATATAAAAAGCCTTCTTACTCTGCTAAGTAGTTTTTTGGGTTTAGCGTCAAACTATTTAGATTCGTCACCTCTAGATTTTTAATGCAAGAGGATGAGTGGTGGCGGTGCCATCCCGGCAATTTTAAAAAAAAAAGAGTTTTTTTTGCTTAACGTCAAACTAATGGACCGTCACCTCTAGATTTTTCGATAGAAGAAAAAGGAGATTAAAAATAGGAACTTTCCTATAGTGATTGAAAGGTTTATGTCACTATTAGGCTCTTCTAATAATTTTGTAGATGTCGTAGTGCTGTGCATTATCCGAGCCGTTTGTTCGGCAATCCAACGGTCTAGATCTTATGTCCACCGTGTAGCATCTGAGCCGTCTAATAATTTTTTAGATGTCGTAGTGCTGTGCATTATCCGCGCCGTTTGTTCGGCAATCCAACGGTCTAGATCTCATGTCCACCGTGTAGCATCTAAGCCGTTTATTGCAGAGATAAAATTTGGACCACCCCGTTTCTATGATTTAAGCTCAAATACGAGGTCGATAGCTCTCATCACCAACTAACTAACTATACATGTATGTTTTTTTTGGTCAATCGATAAAAAATATCATTTTACATCAGATATGAAGTACAAAATACAAACTCGAGACACTACATCAATTATGAGAGTCCACGAGACAATCAAGCCTAACAATTCAACCAATACCATTATAGGGTAGAGACAAAAAAAAAAGAAGGAAAAACCCTCCAAAGGAAAAACACCCACACGCAGGTGGGGAGATTCGAACTCCTAACCTCCTAGTGAGATACAAGAGTCCTGACCAACTAAACTAGCCCCAATTGATTAATATATATGTATGTTACCTTAGTTCAAAATCTTGACTCCGTCCCAGAATATAACCTTCGTAATTCCTCTCTTAGATAATTTTTTTAGCTTGTCCGCAACGCTTTTGAAGTTGAAAAAATAAGCATAAAATTTTCAAAACTGAATCGGTCAAAATTGCTGATCCTCCTCTCAGTCCTCAGAGAACAGGTTCTTCGCATAGTCCCTGTTTGGTTCAGTTAATTAACAATTTTAGGTTTCTTTGATGTTGACTCCTAAAGTGAAAAGATAGATGCAGGGATTCGGTAAGATTTGGGAGCAATTAGCTGGAGATTTGGGTGACTTTTTTTGGAAAAAATAAATAGCAGAAACAGCTTGGATTTTGGCATGACTTGGCCAAATTTATTACTACTACTGTAGTTTATATGATTTTGTTGAAATCAAGGTTCCCCATGTGGGGGTTAGGCCATATAGCATTCATGCACACATGGCATATTTTGTTTTTTGAAAGCTCAGTACTCGACTCAATGTGGACTAATCCGAAGAATCAATCCTATATATTGTCCGCTAACACTAACAGGGCCTCGATTAAAGTCGGGACCCAATTCCGTAGGACCGGCACAAGAATTGATAGAGCATGAGTGAAAATCGGATTCTAAACCGAAGCTCCCAGTTGTTAGGTGACTGTCATTGTGCCAACCCACGGGTGCATGCATACTTGGAAATGCAGATTAATTGAACCTTTGCATACATGATTGTATAAATTTCTATAAGATGGGGGCGTAAGAAGCACTTAACAGATATAGAAACGGAACACGACAATTTTAAAACACAAGGACACATTAGAAAATGAGAAATTAACCCCTCTCACATGCATGTACCTTATACAGAGCATTAGACAGAGTTTGACTTACAGAGGCTTTTGGACAACTGCTGATTAATTGCCCCAAATGTTTGTGCCTTAAGTGCACATTCTTTCTTCGTGATCTCTATGTTATCAACCATTGCTTACGCTCCTTGTGCAAGTCAAGAGACGCAAGTGAGGCAGTGTGTTGTACTTTTTCTCACATTACTCTCTCCGTTCTACAATTTTAGTCTCCTCTCGAGAATCCAACTATTTAAAGAGACATATAATCATTACAACCCAAAATGTACAATCTCCAAAATCAAAATGGACATCTTATCGGATATCTATTGAGAGAGAGGGTTTTCTTTTCTTCTTTTTTTCTGAGAAAAGGAAAAGTAGGACGAGCTCATCACAGTGGCAACAATACTTCTGAAGTTAAAAGTTGAGACCCTTTTCCCATTCGAAAGACCTACCAAGTTTTCAAGAAGAAGAGTTTGTGTTGCTTTCAATCTCTTTCTATTGGTTTAATCTCTTTAGCGTAGCCTACAACACTGGGGTAGCTCCCAAATTGTGACGGTACTCTTGGTTAGTAGCAATTTCCAGTTAAATACAGTTATGAATACACATCAAACTGCTGAATAACAATCGGGAGAAGAAAAAAGCGAATACGTTGCTTCTGCTGATGAGAACTTTATGTTGGCGGCATACTCCAAATTCTTCTGCTCTTCGAAACTTCCAACTACTGCAGACTGCTGCTCATCGCCAAGTTGATTCGCGAAAGCATCGTAATATGCCATATCATCCACATTTACCAATATTTTTGTTGGTTTCCCGTTCTTTTCGTCAATTTTCACTTGTCCATCTTCAGATTCAACACCGCTCGCAATTACATTTATGGGTTTCACTTGAAATTCAGAATTCATTGTAGAATCATCACCACCCAAGATTACAGCACCAAGAATTTCCCCCAGAAAAGTGTCCTGCACCGGATAAACTTTTTGTATCAGACTATCAGCAACTGAAGATTCAGCACAATGCTAGTTGGTATTGCTTTTGTGTTCTTCGTTTCTGTATTCCGTGATTCAAAAACAATGAGAAGTTCAAAAAAAAACTCAACAATATTCCTGAAAACATTATCTGGATATTTCCTGAAAAGTAGGTCGGTAAATAACTCACAAAAGCTAGTTTCATATGTCTTCTGGGAAACAAAACAGAAACATAAAACCAAAACACTGAAATATAGGAGTACTTGATATTTAGCACTGCAAAAATAAAGTGATAGCCTAAATTGTGACGAACTAATTGCATAAATTCCTCAGATAGAGAATTAGGTAAGCATACCATGTGCTGATATCTATCATGCTTTTGCTGCAACCAGTGCAGCCTCGATATCAACCGCCTTGCAAAAATTGCTTCTGGAGTCCTCTTTGTCCGGTGCAGCCTTTCTAAAATCTTAGGAAATGCATTAACTTTACGCTGAATTCCAAGTGGAATTAGTGTAATATTGAGTCCTGAATCGAATACCATTTTGGCAGCTACAGGATCAAGAAACATATTGAGTTCTGCATATTCATTTGGAGGGATAGCAAAAACATTTCCTTTCGGTGTGCTATTGTAGTTGATGTGTCCTCCCACTATATATACATCCTGCATTCAGTTCCAAAAGGACTTTAAGGTAGGACTTGTAGATAAATTAACCAATATGAAAATATTTGTTGGTTTTATGGGTTTTTGTAAATTTTCGCCATTGTCTACAATATAACCAAGATCTATTTTTTAGGTAAAGTAAGAATATAACCAAAACAAAAGATTTAAAATAGGCCCAATGCAGACCCCCAAGGGATAAACAAGATCATGGTAGAGCAAATCATCCCAAACAAGTAAGTACCTTAAAAGGCTAGCGTAAGAGAACAAAGCAGCAAATCGTGGAAGATTTCGTCGGCTTATTAGAGAGGCAAGAATTAATAGCTACTATTCTGATTAAAATAGAAGGAAAAGAAAAACCAGACATAATTTTTGTGACAAGGCCACAAGCATACAGTACATAATAAAATCCAGTAAGAAGGTACGTAAAGCCACTAACCTGAATTATAGAGCTTATGTTTTTGTCTGAAAGAACTATCTTTGCTAAATTAGTCAAGGGACCATTGGTTAGTATCGTAATCTTAGATCCCGAATCGAGCGATTTCAATACAGACTCCCAAACTTCAAGGGCTAGCGGTTGTCTCAGTTCAGGGTGATCAGTGTCACGAGGAGCTCCAAATTTTACAGAGTTCTCTGCAGTATACCTGGAATGGAACTCAAGCTTCAGCAATGAAATGATTTCGTAAATGAGCTAAAGATGATGCTATATATATCTTCTTCCTTTTTTTAATATAGGGCAGAAAACAAAATACAAAGTTAATTCAGCAAACGAGAACAAATTCAGGGTAACAATCCAAGTGGTTTAGAAAAGGAGACAATGACTAGTATAATATTAACACAAACACGCATACAAAAAAATTTATTCTATCACCAGCTTCTTTTAGTTTTACTTAAACTTGAGAATAAGCAAAACCATAAATTTAGCCTTCAGCCTGCTTTGTGACAGTGATTTCTTGGAAAATAAGGATTATGTAAGGGCAAAGTCCACTTTCACCCCCTGTGGTTATCGCTATGTGCGAATACCACCCTCATGGTTCAAAACTGACCACATAACCTACTGTGGTTTTGAAAATGTCATGTTTTTCATCCATATTAACGGAGGTGTATCTCACACGCCTCTAGAATATAATCTGAGTCGTTCATAATGTATTAAATAAAGAAAAGAGTATCTCTGTAAAAAATAATCTTGATCAGGTATCAATAACCCAGTGATCTAATTTTTAGTAAATTCAAATTTGAAATTTTAATTTCATAACAAAATCGAT
>JAOTQK010000019.1:26509381-26532147 GCA_025642025.1 Rhododendron ferrugineum
GGTTAGATTTAAAAAAGAAGAAGAATCAAGGGACATGATGAGGGTATATCGGTCTTTTAATGTTGTGTCCGTTAATAAGGATGGAAAACATGACGGCAAGGAGTCTATCCGCATATTTTCAAAACCACAGGTAGGTTATGTGGTCAGTTTTGAACCATGAGGGGGGTATCCGCACATGGCGATAACCACAGGGTGTGAAAGTGGACTTTGCCCAATCTGTAAGTACCTCCGTGGGCTTCGTGGCAAATCACGAGCGAATCCATACATGGTATCAGATTCCAGGAGTCCACCACTACCATGTGGAATAGCCTTCGCATACTTGCAGTCTCCAACAACAGAGGAAACAGAATCAGACTGGTTTGTTGCAAATACATCTCCTAGACCAACAGGAATGTCGTCACGACCCATCATATGCAGCAAATCGTAAATGATATCTATTGTTGCTGCGTTCGCCCACCCAGTTGGACTTACTAATATTGCCTGGATCAAAAGAGAGAATTTTAGGGAAAGATTTTATTTTCTGGTTTCTGTTCACATTTTGTTTACACACAGCTAGATTGTTGTGGGTCCACTGATGTGGTGATTTAGTTAGGAAAAAATGGGACTCCCATATCATAAGGATTCATCTACATGTATTTGGATTAGGAGTGGAATCCAGAATCTACTAGAAATCTGATGTATCTAGGTTTAATTGTATGGACTATGGAGACTAGAATTCCTGGGTTGCCTATAAAAAAAGGTTTATAGCTAATGAAAGAGGTGAGAGATGTGACATGCAAGGAGTGAGAGTAAAAATATCGGTAAGCAGCCCGAGTGAGCGAGGGCTCGGGTAGGATGGCAGTTTTACTTATTTTTCCCGTGGATATAGGCGATTTGGGCTAAAACCACGTAATCTTTGTCCCTTTTTTTGTGTGTGAGCGTGCGTGCGTGTGTATGTGTTTATTTTGTGGGCGCTTCCATTAATTTGTGGTAAATAACTCCAAACATAGTTTTGTTGGCAGTTTCATAACTCCTCTTAAATTTTTCTTTCTTCAAAAAAATAACCTGTCCTCCAAGGAGAATCATTAAAAAGTTGTCTTCAAAATCTCATATACAATTCCTGCTGAAATATGAAAATGCCGTGACACAACTCATGTTTATGTTACAAAATCAATAATATCATGATTGATTGTTCCTTCCAATCTATTTTTTTTTTTTGTTGGTTGAGCAACTAGAAAAATGAAGAAAATGACATTGAAGTGCGATTTGGAAAACAGGTCCCGCGTTTACCTTGAGGTTGATGACTTCAACGGGTACTTTAAGGAGATAAAATAACGCCAGAAAATCGCCTGCACTCATATCCATGTCAAACAACACATTTTTCCCAAACTCTTTCCCTCCAAAATCTGGTTTATAAAGAACTTCTTCGTAGGAGGGAAATTGTGTTGTGAAATTGAACCTTCCAGTATGTTGAGGGAGGTTCAGAACCTGCAATCGCAATACCTATTATGTCATCCATGTGATAAAATGCAATAGATTCACCAATTTAAATAGGGAAGAAGTGTCGAGGATTTGTCAATAGACCAAGGGCGAGTTGAACTTACATCCAAGAAACTTTTGAAGAATTCTCTGTTTAGAGAGCTGCTACTGTCGCGATTAGGCTTTGCTTTTGTTGCAACACGCACAGACACGGCTTCTGGACCGGTTACTTCCATAATGTAGCCATCCTGTTTTAAATAAAGAGGCAAATGATGCAAAAAATAAGAATAGTCATTAGCTGTTTCAGAAACAGTATCAGTATATTGTCTTTTGGAAGCACTAAAAATGGTCATTTACATTTAACATTTGAAAGTGGTTACTGCACAATTGGAAACCTTTTTTTTGGTGTTTTCTTAATAATAGGTACTTTTCCTTCTTAAATAGAAGTTTTCTCAAAGACACAAACCAATCTAGTTTTCTGTAAACTGGTCTGCAAAGTAGATTCTGAAACAACCAAATAGAGAATCCATTTTTTTGCTTCAACTTCAAAATTACCTTACATTTCCCTTTCTCATTCTTGACAATGCAAAACTGGTCGCGAAGTCGAGTCTGAACATGACCACTGTGAACTCCACCTTTCTTTAAATTGAATTTTGGAATTTTAAGGCCATCAAAAATTGGGTTTGAGCCATCGGATACGCCGTACGGGTTGTTTGAAGTAACTATGGTGATATTCATTACCTCCATTTCAGCAAATTCATTTTCCCCACTTTGATCGCGTGTGTTCCGCATGATAGAAGTAGCTATACCGGATGCAAATGAATCCCACATAAAATAACTCTGCATAGAATAAGGTTAGAAGCATTAACTCAGCATAATTTTGTTTGATTTTAGAACATTTTGATGAATCTTTCAAACCTTACCGCATAAAATTGATCATCAAACCAAGTATCGCGTGCCATTTTCAAGGACTTGAAGCAGTACTGTGCTTCATAGGTGCGCTGATTCTGCTCAAATGCTTTGAAGAAGTTTTCATTAATTGGGATGGTGTTTGTTGCATCCAGTGGAATAAGTGTAACTGGAATTCCAGAATGGATTACCTGCAATATGACGAAATAGAACTATCAACATAAACTTCTCATCACGCCCTCATTATTATGTAAATCAGATGCTTCTTTTTTTGGTATTAGTTTTTCAATGGAGAATAGAGAACGGGAAAGCTGCACTTCAGTTGCGAGTCAGGACACTGGGAGAGCTACCAAGGCGTGATTGGAGGCGATAGTCTTAAGTTCTTAACTGGCTTTTGAAAATTACCTAAATCTTTGTAAGAAATTTTTCAGAAAAAAAAAACTCTCAAGTAATTTGTGTTGTCCAAACTAATAGGTTTATCTAATTGCCTGTGAACGCAAACTCACTAGAAAATAAAACAGACTAAAAAGGGAAACTGAAAGAACATTACTAGGGAACAGAAAATAAGAATGACAAAAATGAAATAGGGAATCAGAACATCCAAAAATAGCACATCAAGGCTTGTGCACCAAACGATGTCCTTTATATCAGATTCGCCCCTCGCCGTAGGTGCTTGATGTGTGCACGTCTTTATCCGTATCCTAGGATACAATGATCTTCAACCATCAGAAATAGCTACACATTGTGACAGTTCAGCAAACTAGAACAGCGTGCATCTCTCTCACGGACAAACAAAACTCAGAATAATTAAAGGAGGAAGACATTGGTGTTTCATGAACTCAGTGAAACGGAACAGCGTGCATCTCTCTCGCTCGGCCGCTCACAAAACTTGGGTGCCCTTAGGGATCCCCTCTTGATAATTGGAGTATATAAACCCACCACATGTCACCTAATTGACCAATGTGGGACGAACCTTTTCACCTTCTTCAAACCACGTTTTCATGAATAACAAGTGAGACAATTTCTCATTCACCGTTAAATCATTTTGATTAAACATTCCCATGGACTCAATCTCGACAATAAGAACCCACTGCCACAATGTCCCACCTAAATTGGTTTGTGGACCCCTCATGTTTTAGCTCAAACAAAGCTAAAAGCCTTATTTGATGACCATTTATCCTCAATCCCGTGCCCATTCTAATGATATTTTTTCCTCGTTTAACTCCAAGTAGTTTTTCTATAATTTCTAATCTATCTCACTATCTTCATCTTCCTACTGTCAATCTCTCTCATGATTCCCTTCCTATTTCTACCATTCTCTCCCTCTCCCACGACCTCCACTATGACCTTTGTCCTCTCCCAATATATATAACTCACTTATATACAACCACTTCGAATGCACATAAGAAAACAAACCAAAAGTTGTATAGTCTGAGGTACGATATTGCTTTCATTCAGCCAAAAACCTGCCCCTGGCCACATCGGTCCTAATAAAGGACATTTATCAGACTACACTGTACAATCAACAGGCAATATAATCATATGCTTGTGTTACCTGGTATGCAGCAAAAGGATCTCCAAAAATATTGAACTCCGCATAAGGATTGCTTGTATAATCTGTGTACAAATTACCACGGTCACCACACTGCTGAGGCTGGCAAGTGGAGCTGCCATTGGTCGGGCAGCAACCGGTCGGGTTTTGACCTCACACCACCACCCAATATGTAAATGTGCTCAATGTTTTTCTTTAGATGTGGGTTTTTCATGAGAAAAATGGCAAAATTTGTATGTGCTCCAATAAGAAAAACAGTAATGGGACCAGCAGATACTTTGTCAATCATCACTTGTTGGGCAGTTGGCTGTCGAAGTGGAGAATATTTCCTGCTCCCCTGATTCCATGACCAAATTAGTGAGTCATTATTAATGAAACTAAAAACTTTATGTTGCATTTCTCATGGAAAATAGTGCTGGAACATGCATTTGCCGTTATAAAACTGATCTAAGACTAAATTGCACAATAAAATGGAAGATACATTTCTGCATAGTTCCTTAATCTCATAGATTGAGGAAGCCAAAATTCCCTATTTTTCACATTGTATATCGTAAATGTTGTAGATGTCATAAGAAAACGTCAACCAGAATCTAACCTTAGTTGATCAAGACATATAAAATGATTTAGTATTCTTGTAACTTTGTATCCGATGTTGACGACAGAGTCTTAGTTAAGTATCTTGTGGTAATAATATCAACATTTTGTTAGTAGAACCTTAGAGTTTTTCGGCTGATTCTTAACTAAGCATTACATAGGGCTTTTACCCCCAAAGTTGGAGTCCAAGATCCGTCCTGACCATATTAGTGGAACTCAGAAAAAATAAGTAAAAAAGAACAGCCAAATGACATAAAGCTTGAATTTTAGCAATATTTCATATAATTCATACCTGCGGAAGGAAGCTCTTTCTAAATCCATGGTTCGAATCAATATCTAATCTCCCTCCTTGACCAACAGGAATTGCTTGTCTGTATCTACAATACCCAGCTGTGCCAATCCCCTAATAATAAGAAGTTAAGAACAATAACATTAGAAACATAAATGCAGTAACAGACAACTACAGGAAAAAGAAACCATCTTTTGGAAAACATTACCTATGATGTTAGAGACGCAAGCAAAATAAAGGATCTTTCCGGTAAGTAAAATTTTCTAACCAAAATGAAGAGATATTCACCAATAGCCTAAAAGAATGGCTTATAAGGCACAACAACCTCTATAAAAGTTCAACTACAAAAATTGCTTTTACTAGGTGGAATGGAGAAACTAGGAGAAATCACCACACCTGTTCAATTAAAGGGAGATATCCACCAACATCTGGTTGTATGGTGCCATCTTCAAGTATTCCACCCTCACCTCCCACCCCAACGGCAATGTCGTCGCGGCCCATCATGTAAAGGATGTCATAGATGTGATTAACAGCATGCCCAGCATCTGTCCATATGTTTGCGCTAATAGTTACAGCCTGTTGAAATGTATTGTCAAAAGTAACAGTTGGATTGAGTTATAGCGTCCAGACTATCTTAAAGTAAACCATTGATAGTTAAGGGCCATTTTAAGACGTTGTTTCTGAAAATATCAACAACAACAAAAAAACAACAACGTACATATGAACAAGTAAATAATAATCAGTTATATGGCATGCACACGTAGTTTAAAACGCTATGAACAAGGAAGAATAGATATTTCGAATATTTTCTCGCTTATGCCTTCGATCACAAGTACTCAATTTGATGATTGCCTTGGTATTTCAGTAATTTTTTGTTTAATCATTTGCCTATCCAATGGAGGATTAGTATAATTCAATCAAGTAGCTTTACAGGTTTCATTGATCTTGGATTAGACAAGAGTAAAGGTATACGTAGTATTTCAAATTGCAAAAATTTACTACAAAATAATGAGAAGTGAAAGCAGTCTGATAGGACCTTTAACATACCTATCCTTTTCTTTTATGTTTCTTGAGGACCTCCTATATCGACTGTCTTACTTTCTTTTACAACTATACCTCTCCACACGCGAGATACCTGAAACAATAGAAGTTGCTACAGGGAAAATCTCAAGAGAATCGATATTCCACTCGTCTTGGATGGCTACAGGTCACTAAATCAACAACATCGATCACAGACTGGGGCAGTGCAAGACATCACATCCACAAGTCTTTGACTTGGTAATCGTAAGTCTCAGTCCGTTCCCAGATTGCCTCGCTCAGGTTGGCCTTTCTACTTGACGTAAGGCCTCGTTAGCCGGGGCGAAGATGAGGATAAGAAGTAATGCACAACCTGGACCCAAATTGAGCAAAGGCGGTTTGGAGACTAAAAGGTACGGGCTGATAATCTTTGTCAATCTGTACACCATCGAGTGTAAAAGCATATTAATAGGTTAATAGGTAAAAGGGGCATCCATAACCGAGAAAAACACATTGATATCTGTAAAAGTGTATTAATATAAGTGAGATATATATTGAAATCCGAATTTGTTTGAAAATATTTGCATATTATCCGTTGCGTACTAGGCCGAGGTTAACAAGACCCAAGAAGAAAATCCAGGACTTGTCTCTGGATAATTCATAGGTATATTGGACTTCATATACCAAAGCTTGTTGTCAAATCTGATAATCAAATTTACACCAAACTTCTTAAGATATTGCAAGTGGTTGGACTTGTGCACATAAACACATTCATCCTTCCATACACACACAACCGCATTAAAATGGAAAATAAGTAACGGAAGCGACTCGGTAGAAGAGCATCTTTAGCTCTTACCCCCTTTTTTGGACTCAGAACCAGAATTTGAGCAAAAACCAACTCAAACTCACTCCACTCCACTATAGTCCTTGACTCAAACATACATCACATCGATTTTTACACACATTATTACTCAAGGGAAACTCAAATTTTATATGATTATTCCTTCTTTCTCAATTTGCTAGTACGCCATTAATAAAACTTCTACTCGTTTTTAAAGCATTTATATTCGAGTTTGCCTATTCAAGTACTACATACCAAATGAAACTTTTGCTCAATCTTATACCCATACTCTAACAGTGCGGGTAAGGGCCGGAGATGCTCGAAAGTTTTACATATTAGGAGTAGTTACTTTTACGAATTTTGGACTTTCGATACCGATATTTATCCATATATTTTTCGGATACTTGATTTCCTATATTCATATCCGCTGCTTGAAAGTATCAGTATCACAGTACAATTATCTGTTCCTTCAAACATCTCTCATAATGTGTTGTACGCTTCCGTTAAGACTACTAAAACCCTAGAGGGAATAGAAAGGAAGTAAAACAAAGACCTGCAGATCGAATTCTGAACGGTCAAGCTTCAAGAGGTACAACAGAGCGAAGACATTGTCGGTGCACACGTCCGTATCCAGAAGAATCCGATGCGGCCGCCGGCGACCGCCGCCCTCCGCCGTGTAAAAGTTAGCTACTACAACAGCTCCGATTACGACTACAACTACACATAAAAGCCTCTGTATCAACATTTTCAGGGGATTTGATCGGAGAAGAAACTCTCGAATCGCACTCCAGAGAGGAAGCAACAAAAGTGATTAGCGATCATAAGCAAATGATGATGCTGTGTTAATTATGCAAACAGAAAAAAACTAATGCAAGTGATGAAGTAGGAGGCTTGTCAGTAGTTGGGTAGCTTGCAATTGATGCATTTTCGGGCTCCCGGGTTAATATTTTGATGATCTAAACCGTTTACTTTGTAAAACTCGTTGCAAACTTCAATCGGGACGAAAATCATAATCATTGGACGTCGATTGATATTTTTTCAAAATTATACATTCATCCATTTGTAATGTGAGAAAAACTTATTTTACGGAGGCTCCGTAAACTAAGTTTTACGGTGCACAATCTTGCGCGTCCAAAAGTGTTTCGAACGATTCGAATTAAAAACAAACTATTACCGGTCAGAAACATTTATTACCGGTCAAAATTTATTAACATATCTCAACCATTAATTACATTTACCGGGACAGACGGGTGAGATTATGTGCTGCCGAAAATAACTTATATACAGAAGAACTGTGAATAAGTTATTCTTTGTCATGATTGAAGTTTGCAACGAGCTCTACTAAAATGAACAATTTAGATCATAAAAATAGTGCCGACGCGAGCCCCAAAAATGGGCCAGCAACATGCTGCAGTTGGATGGAACCTTTCAGCTGGAGGGGTGTACACAGCCAGGCCTGCTTGGCAGGCCTTTAGAACTCCTAACCCTCCTTTTCCTTCGCACAAGCTTTATTTGGTGTTTATAATCCAAGAGATGGGCCTTCATTCAGTGGTTGTCTGGGAAGATTGTCCACCAAAGATAGGTTTTCCTCTTAGTATGCACAGTAACGGACACGGAGTTTCTTAATGCGAGGGGAACGAAACACATGTATTCATAAATTAACAACAAAATCTCATCCTTAAATATTAATAATAGATAAATGTATGCCAAAAAGTGGCAAAAATATATATATATATATATATCGCGAGTTACGTAAGAAAATGAGTGGAATACATTTTTTTCAAAGGAAAAGCACGGCAAGAATTTTGACTCGAGCTTGTGATGTTGGGGCCATTCTTCGTAACTTTTACAAATAAAACCAAAATAAAATAGAACTAATGGGATACTTAGGAGGTGTGCAAGGGGTCCGGACCCTCTTGCACCCCCGGACCGCCCCTTGGTATGCAGGTGGATCCAAAATGTGCACTATGCTTAAATGAGAATGAGTCCCACTCCACTTGGTTTTTTTTTTCCTTTCATTTTTTTTTTCGTGCAGTTACTTAGGTTTGGTCCTCTATCTTGACATGCAATGGGATTACTTAGTTGTCCTGTGGATCTGTTTGGTGTGTTGGTTGGGCCAGGCAGTTCAGAAGAGGAAATTCATTGGCTCACATTCTATTCCAAATTGTCTTTTGCTCAACAATTTTATTGTCTGTGGAAGGAGAGAAATGGCAGGGTATTTCAGACCCAGATCGCGGATTGTCAAATACTTTATGAAATGGGCGGAGTCGCAGAAAATATAGCCAGAAAAGCTATTTCGATAGCCGCATAAAAAACAATCATTTTCTCTTGTTTCTTGCTCCTTGTTTGTATGGGCACATCATAGAGGATATCCAAGCTTTGCCTTGATTCCTGGAGGGGAGTTGAATCAACTTCCCAAAATCTTGCCATTGCCGATGCTTGGTCCTTTCATTCGCCGTTCGTTGTGCTTAATAAGATCGTAACTTACCGAAAAAACAAAAAGAAAGGAAAAGAAAAGAAAATAACAGTTCTAGTGTTGCTTTCAATCTCTTTGTATTGCTTTAATGATGTAATTACAAGAAATTGTGGGAGCTCCCAAATTGTGACTATATCGCGGGTTAGTAGCATTTTCTAGCTAAACCCAGGTATGAATACTAATGAAAACTGTAGTGTAACAATCAGGAGAAGGAAAAACAGAGAGTGTGTGTTTCTTTTGCAGGTGAGGATTTTATTTTGGTGGCCTACTCCAAGTTCTTCTTTGCTCTTGGAAACTTCCAACCACAGCAGACTGTTGCTCTTCGCCAAGTCGATTCGCGAAAGCACCGTAGTATGCCGTATCATCCACGTTTTCCAGTATCTTTACTGATTTTCCGTCCTTTTCGTCGATTTTCATTTGTCCATCTACAGATTCGACACCGGTTGCGACTACTCTTATGGATTTGACTTGAAACGCGGAGTTGGTTGTGGAATGATCGGCACCCAAGGTTATGGCCCCGAGAATTTCCCCCAGAAATGTGTCCTGCAGAAAAATAAGATTTGGTATCAAAGGCTAGACTAAAAACCTTCTGCAAAATGCCGTTATGGTGTTGCTTTCGTTTGCATTTTGTAATTCTACGCAGCCGGGAGTAATTCTATGCTGCCAGGTGTAATTCTTTGCGGCCAGGAGTAATTCTACGCGGCCACGAGTAATTCTACACGGCCAAGTGTAATTCTTTGCGGCCAGGAGTAATTCTACGCGGCCAAGTGCAATTCTTTGCGGCCAAAAGTAATTCAACGCGGCCAAAAGTAATTCTTTGCGGCCAAAAGTAATTCTACGTGACCAATAGTAATTTTAAACGTAAGTTGTTAATAAACTTTTCTTTCATCAAAAACGTTGCTTGGAAACATTACCAATGCAAGTTTTTTGTTTTCTCTGGAAATGAAACGAAAAACAGAAAACGATTTGCTGATTCATTAGCTAAGCTAATAGCAGAAATTCCTTACAACGACAGTTGCGTGCCATACCATATGCTGATATCTATGATGCTCCAGTTGCAACCGGTGCAGCCTTGATATCAACCGCCTTGCGAAAATTGCTTCTGGCGTCCTCTTTGTCACATGCAGCCTTTCTAAAATCTTAGGAAATGCACAAACTTTACGCTGAATTCCAAGTGGGATTAGCGTAAGATCAAGCCCGGAATGGAACACCGTCTTTGCAGCCAAAGGATCAAGAAACATATTGAATTCTGCATATTCGTTCGAAGGAATGGTAAAAACGTTTCCTTTCTCTGTGTTATTGTAGTTGATGTTTCCTCCGACTATATACACATCCTGCATTGAGTTCCATAAAGACTTTCAGGCAGGAGTTGCAGATAAATTAACCAATACGAATCATATCTTTATGTCGGTATTATGGGTTTTTGTAAATCTTTCCATGGTAAAGGAAAATGAAAACCACAAATTTTGTGACAAGGCCAGTGGCATGCAGTAAATAATGACATGCAGCAAGAAGGTACTTAAAAGCTGCTAACCTGAATCAGAGAACTACTTGTGTTTTTGTCTGAAAGAATTATGTTTGCTAAATTAGTCAAGGGACCATTGGCTAGTATTGTAATCTTAGATCCTGAATCGAGGGATTTCAACACGGACTCCCAAACTTCAAGTGCTAGCGGTTGCCTCAGTTCAGGGTGATCAGTGTCGCGAGGAGCTCCGAATTTTACAGAGTTCTCTGCAGTATACCTGAGATGTAACACAAGATTCAGTCTTAGCCTATCCAGCACAAATGAGATGAACATAATCCTAGGTAATTAGTATTGTTTCTCTAGTAATTCTTGTAGGCTAAATTGATTCTATGAGGATTAACAGTACAGAATTCCAAGGGAAAAGGTGATGTTTCCTAACTGAGGAAGTTAATTCCAGCTGCCATTCCATAAACATTTGTACTCAATCCTGAAAATGACCTAGACCATTTCCACTGGTTTCTGCCATTTTTGCCAATACCTTCGTAAAAATTGACATGCGCTATAGCGCATTTTATCCAATTTTAGCGATGTTGCTTGATTGTTCAATGCTATTTTGGCCAACTACTCACTTTTACCGATGGATCAAAAGCAGTGGAGATCACTAGTATTGATACCGATGTGATAGGTTGGCGACAAGTTTTGACGGCGGATCTGCCCAACCAGTGGAGTTGCAATTTTCCTCATTTTTGCCAAATGTTGACAATGACAAAAGAATTTGCGAAACCATTAGATATGCTCTTGTGCACTATGGAGGAGATAGCTAAACCTGCGGAGATACCCTTGTGCATTATCCACTATGAATGAAATGTGGATTATCATCATCTTCTTGTAATGATTTATATAATTTTGAGAGGAAAAGTCCCAAGAAATGCATTTTCTTGATGTAAATATAGGATCTACAAGTACCTCCTCGGACTTCGTGGCAAATTCCGAGCTAATCCGTAGAGAGTATCGGAGTCCAGGAGTCCACCACTACCATGTGGAATAGCCTTCACATACTTGCAGTCTCCGACAGCAGAGAAAACAGAATCAGACTGGTTTGTTGGAAATACATCTCCTAGACCAACAGGAATGTCGTCGCGACCCATCATATGCAGCAAATCATAGACAATATCAACTGTTGCTGCATTTGCCCACCCATTTGGAGTCACTAATATTGCCTGGATCAAAAGGAAAGACAATCTGTTTGGTAGAGATATTGTTTTCTCTTATCTGTTCCCATTTTCGGATTAAAGTTGGCAGCTTCAAAAGTTGTTTTTCTGGAGGTTGATTAATGTAATTTTTTTTCAAAACAACTTCTACAAATTATTATGGTAAACTATCCTTCTAAGCTAGTTGAGCAACACAAAAAAATAAAATAAAGGGAATGTCATGCTAATGGGATTGGGAACATTGGAAACCAGTTTACCTTGAGGTTGATGACTTCCACAGGTAATTTAAGGAGATAAAAAAGAGCCAGAAAATCGCCTGCACTCATGTCCATGTCAAACACGACATTTTTCCCGAGTTTCTTCCCTTGAAAATCTGGTTTGTAAAGAACTTCTTTATAGTAAGGAAATTGTGTTGTGAAATTGAATCTTCCGGTATGTTGAGGGAGGTTCAGAACCTGTAAATGACAGATACTTAGCGCGAAAAAAAATATATTACCTGCACATTTTATAGCGCACAAATAGAAACTAAACTTATACTACTATAAAGGATTTGTCATTGGACCAAGACGTAGATGAACTTACATCCAAGAAGCTTATGAAAAATTCTCTATTTAGGGAGCTGTTACTGTCGCGATTTGGTTTTGCTTTTGTTGCAACAAGCACTGACACTGCTTCTGGACCAGTTACTTCCATAGTATAGCCATCCTGTTTTACACACAATGAATAAGCAGGCAACTGAAAAATAACAACAGTCATCACTCTAGTTCATGTTCCATAGTTCTTTCAGAATTAGTTTTTCGAAACACTTTTCACGAATTTGTTTTGAAGGCACAAACAATCATCGGTTTGGCTTTTGACTTAATTTTTTTCAGTGAAAATAGTTGTCGTGAAAAAGTGTTCCTGTTCAAAAGAAAATCCCTTAAAAAGAACTGTTGAAATAAGTCAACCACACAAATTTTTCAAAAAATGTTCTGTAAAACTGATTCCGAAACCATACAAAACAAAGGTGAGCCATTTTTTGTTTCAACTGCAAAATTACCTGGCATCTCCCTTTCCCATTCTTAACAAGGCAAAATGGGTCTCTGAGTTGAGTTTGAACATGGCCACTGTGAACTCCACCTTTCTTCAAATTGAACTTCGGAATCTTAAGGCCATCGAAAAATGGATTTGATCCATCAGATACGCCATATGGTTTGTTTGAAGTAACAACAGTAATATTCATAAACTCCATTTCAGCAAAATCATTTTCCCCATTAGGGTCACGCGATTTATGCATGATTGAAGTAGCTACACCCGATGTAAACGAATCCCACAAGAAATAACTCTGCAGTACAGAATCAACTATAATCACCAACTGTAGCATATCGATTTTAGTGGAAATTCTTGACCTACAAGGAAGAAGAAATAAATTTCATGATTTTGGATGTAGTTTTACCGTGTAAAATTGGTCATCGAACCAATTATCACGAGCCATTTTTAAGGACTTGAAGCAGTATTGTGCCTCATAGGTATGCTGATTCTGCTCAAACACGTTGAAGAAGTTTTCACTAATGGGAATGGTGTTTGTTGCATCCAGCGGAACAAGTGTAACTGGAATTCCAGAATGGATTACCTGCGATATATGGTAAACACCTTCAACTTAAACTTCTTTGCGCGGCCTGCACTATTGTGTCAGCAAGACACTTCATTATCATTTCTTGGAAGAAATACTACTTTTACATCTGAATTTAAACCACATATCAATTTTCATTCCCTCTTTCAACATAGAAATGTTTACCCAACTTTCTGTCTCATTATCTGTCTCAAGAGAATCTTATCCAAAAGTCTAGCTCTCATACCAACGTGGGACAAGCTCTAACAAAATTTCCCTTGTACACGTCACAATAAAAGTCATCTCCTGTTCCAGTGCATTTCCCGCCGTTGAATCAAGGGAAATCAAGACCTCTATAATAGGTAGATGGACAACTAAGCTTGGTAACAAAGAATTATGTGAAAGTTTGGGTTGGGTTCTAAATAATAAGCTTAGTGGCCTAATGGTTTAGGGCTTTAGGCACTTCTGTTAGATAATATTCATGTTAGTTCCAGTAGGGGCATCAAAATACCAAAGAGGTAGTACCTGGTATGCAGCAAAAGGATCTCCAAACACATTGAACTCGGCATAAGGGTTGCTAGTGTAGTCCGTGAACAAGTTACCGCGGTCACCACACTGTCGAGGCTGGCAAGAGGAAGTGCCATTTCTCGGGCAGCAACCGGTTGGATTCTTTGACCTCACACCACCCCCCATTACGTAAATGTGCTCAATGTTTTTCTTGAGATGCGGGTTTTTCATGAGAAAGATCGCGAAATTCGTATGCGCTCCAATGAGGAAAACAGTAATGGGACCGCCGGATACTTTGTCTATCATCACTTGTTGAGCAGTGGGTTGTCGAAACGGAGAGTATTTCCTGTTCCCCTGATTCCGTGACCAAATTAGTGAGCCATGCAATCCTCTGTATTCTGGTTCAAATGAAACTAAAAAGTTTATGTTGCATTTGTCATGGCAAATAGTATTGGACCTTCACAAAACTTGTCAAGACTACATCGCGCAATAAGATGGAAGATGAAATTCTACCTAGTTCCCAATCGAGGAAAACATAGATTTCTCGACTCGGACATCGCGTCTATCAGACATGTCACCCGTAAGAAACAATGATATATCCCTTCCCGCATACAATGCATGTGTCACATGCATTGCGGGCTGGTAGGGACATACACATGTTTCATGAAACAAAAATTCCACGTCGTAGAAGTATGTCATATACGGTCTAACTTTGATTGATTGAGACACGTAACTATATTTTGTATCTTGTATATTGAGACATATAGTGTCCAACGGTTGTGTAATTGTACTTTCGGCCCCATGGTTAGAGTCCAAGGTCCGTCCTGACTATACCTTAGTGGTATACAGAAAACATAACTTAAAAAAAAGAACAGCAAAATCCTAATGAAAATGTCATAAGCCTTGAGAAATTAGCAAGATTTTCATATGATTCATACCTGGGGAAGGAAGCTCTTTCTAAATCCAAAGTTGGAATCAATGTCTAATCTTCCTCCTTGACCAACAGGAATGGCTTGTCTATATCTACAGTATCCAGCTGTACCAATCCCCTGATATAAGAACTAATAAAGCATTAGAACCATAAATCCCCTACTCAACTTTAAAATCTCAGGAAAAAACCAAGCATTCTCAATTTATTCACATGTTTGTTAATTTAGTAAAAAGAGAAACACAGTTTGGATCCTCTGTCTGAAAATGCCGTAACCCCCTACTCCAGGCCTCTTGCAGAGAGAGGTTTGGATTGGAAGTACGTGCATTTTGAGACAGAGGATCACGTGGTAGCAGAAAGAAACCATGTGATGCCACGGTTAGATGAATACATGTTGGAAATTTTGCAGCTACGAAAAATCGCTATCATTTGTTCGGAGAATTCCTCTGCACCTGTTCAATTATAGGGAGATATCCACCAACATCTGGAAGTATGGTGCCATCTTCAAGTATTCCACCCTCACCTCCCACCCCGACGGCAATGTCGTCGCGGCCCATCATGTAAAGAATGTCGTAAATTTGGTTCACAGCATGCCCAGCATCTGTCCATGCGTTTGTGTTAATAGTTACAGCCTGTTGAAAATGTATTGTCAAGAGTTACAGTTGGCTTGAATTATGTTCGTCAAAATCAACAAATAATCTCAAAATTGTAAGCCATTTTGATAGTTAAGGACCAGTAGAAGTCATTGTTTCTGAAAGTATAAAGCTACTCAATTTCAATCTTGCGTTCGTTCTTAAAAAAAAAGCTTATTAAAGATTGATTTGCTACGTAAACACACCAAGTTTGAACATTTTTTTGAAGCTCGTTAAGATTACAAACCAAGCTCGAACAAGTAATTATTACTCAGCTCGTTTGGCTTATGATGTATAAAAAAATTCAAGCTACTCGTATTTAGCTTGATTAAAGCTCG
This sequence comes from Rhododendron ferrugineum, assembly GCA_025642025.1. Classification (NCBI taxonomy): domain Eukaryota; kingdom Viridiplantae; phylum Streptophyta; class Magnoliopsida; order Ericales; family Ericaceae; genus Rhododendron; species Rhododendron ferrugineum. The sequence continues at coordinate 26,525,190 of JAOTQK010000019.1, forward strand.
TTTGTGGTTGGCTCGTCTCATAGACAAGCTAAGCTCGAACATATTCTTGAACTCCGTTAAGTTTTCAAACCAAACTTAATCAATAGCTTGATCGGCTCATGGTGCGGCAGGTCATCCAGGAGGGTTTGCTCTGTGTTCATACCTGGCCTCTCAACTTCGGCCTCTCCAACCCCTCTTCACGAGTGTGTCCGACGGGTCTGGCTCCGGTGTCATGATTCCATACGGTTTTTCTAATTTGGTTGTTGTATTTTATTTTGTTAGTTTCTGTATTTTGGGACTGGTGGTGTCCCCTCTTATTGTATTGTGTTTGCTTTGGTTGGGTTTGTTAATAATATTGAGATAATCTCGTTCAGTCAAAAAAAAAAAAGTCGTTCTCAAAATGAGTACTTCTTTTTTTTTTTTTGGCAATTTATGGAACTCTATTCCTAACTTACATTCTTTATACCAAAGCGAACCACGAGTGGTTACTCGGTGCTTTTGGAGCACCGCTACATCGCAACCAATTTCTACGGGTCATTTTCATCACACATTTGTGTGAAAAATACACACTTGATGTTTGTGGTGGAACTCACACAAACGTGTGACGGAGAAGGCCTCCCGAGCAAGTAATAATCTTCCACTTCCAGGGATCCACATGCAATGAAACTAGGGTACGTACGACTTTTAAGTTCAAAGCTGACAGTAGAGTGGACCATTGACTAAAACAATTCTCCTTTCTTTTCTCGAGCTCGATAATAATGTGAACGACTATTCAACTGACGTGCCCAAAATAAGAAAATCAATGTGCTCCAATTTCTGGCCTTCAATAGAGTGGACCATTGACTAAACGGCCGCTGCCTGAAATGACTATGTGGCCAGTGATTGCCCGGGTCGGTGTGATTTCCGACCCGAAGCAATCCTTCAGATACTCTTTTTATTCATTCAGGAAATAATTTTTGCACTCCCTTTTGATTCTCTTCCACTCATTTTTTTTTTATACTAAATTCTTGTTATATTACTGAACTGCATTGCTTATGAACTCAATTTTCACATGCAAAGGGTATTTTTGTATTTTTTTATGAATAAAGACAAGCAAATGAGTGTAAGAGGACAAAATGGGAGTGCAAAAATCATTTCACCGGTCAATAGTCCAAGAAATTATCATTTTCTAAAGATTCACGAAACCTTAGGGAGAAATAAAAACAGAGTTTCAAATGTCAGATTGCAAGAAATTTATACTCCAAAAATGAATTTTGAAAATGCACTTCAAAATAAAGGTCTATAACACGAGCGGTTCGGATTCAATTACTTGGAGTGCACGTAAATAGAACAGACACTTGAGTTCGTTGGAGTGCGCATAAATAGAACGGACTATTTCATGAATTAGTTAGAGTGCGCGTAAATAGAACTGACAACTGAGTTAATAAAAAATAAATCTACTACACAGTAGAAGAGCAACTAATGATAGGCACATATGTCCTGACCTGCAAATCGAATTCTGAACGGTTGAGCTTCAATAGATACAAGAGAGCGAACAAATCGTCAGTATCCACGTCCGTATCCAACAGAATTCGATGCGGCCGCCGACCTCCGCCCCCCTCCTCCGCCGTGAAGCAATCAGCTACAACCACCCTTCCAAGTATAACCAGAGCTAAACATACCAATCTCTGCATCAACATTTTCGCCGCGGTTTCGATGGCAAAATTACTCTCTCCGCTCCAAACCGGAAAATCAGGGGCTCCGCTTTTCGATCTTCAACGGTTAAGTCGAGGTGCACGTAAGCTGGTCCGGAACCTGAGTTATCAAATAAACAACTGTTACATCAGTCCCATTCAAGCATTAATAGGCTCAAATTAATTGTATATACGATACGCATCTTACATACGAGAGCATTTGATTGTATATATACCTATAGGATGTATACCATGTTGAGACAGAGTGATGAGTGAGGGGAGGAGGTAGTAGTAGAACAGAGAGGACAGAGTGAAACTTGATTTTCTAGAGAGAGAGAGAGAGAGAGAAGTTTTAGTTACAGGGATTTGAATATAGTTGGCGGAAGCCGTGAGAGGGGGCGAAGTTTTCGTGATCAGTAAACAAACGCCGTTGAGAGAGAGGGGGGGACAAAAGGAAGATTTGCAATCACGTCCGCTTTAATTTCTGTACGAGATTCTTGGAGAGAGAGAGAGAGAGAGATCATGTATGGTTGTAGTGTACGTACATACGTATATATAGACAGAAACAGTAATGGAGTGGATAATTGATTGAAGAATGGGCTGGCAGAAACAGAGACATGGAAATGGCAGTTGGTCATGGGAACAGAGTACTCTCTGTGTGTGTTAATAAATGGGAATGGGAGGGACATGCTGCCAAGCATATCTCCTTGTAGAGCGGTGCTCATCTCGGCAATCGACGGATTGGATCTTAATCGAGCAGTGGCGGTTCAAATTTGTATGTGCTCAAATTTGATATAAGCCGTCCGTACTGAGATGAACAGTCAGATCGGCCGCTTTGCACCCGTTAAACAGGGACGAGCAGCATCCTTGGGCATGCAGCCCCAAGGATTAGTCCGGTTGATTGGTGGTTTTGCTCCCCACACAATTGATATTTCGTTCTCGTTCTTAAAGTTTTGGCTTGCGAATTTTAGTTCTGTCTCACTCAGTCACTCTTGATGCGCGTCCGCTCATACAAAGCTCATCATGTGACTTTGTGAGGACACTTTTGTTTCCCCACTTCTCTACTACGTGATTTTTGATTCCCACACTTCTCTACTTAATTCTCAAAAGGCCTTTGGCTCAACGATATCAGGAGGTGCACTTTAATGCTAAAAGTAACGAGGTCGGAAATACAATTCTTCCAAGATGTTAATCTAATTATTCTCACAATACCAACTTTCGCAAAAAAACAAAAACAAGAAAGACAAATGAATCACATATCAATAATCCTATCTACAAACCATATCTACAAATGAATGGTCAGAAATCTAAAAGTTCATTTTCAATTCTGACCGTCTATTTATTGTGAGGCAAATTAAAATCGTTTAATCATGCGGACCAATCAACCAGATATTTTTGCATCGGTAATCACACATTAAAACTTACAAAATAAAATACTCGGATCATCAATTTCATCTCCGTGTGCGGAAATATATACCCCTAAAGCTCACAGTTCACGAGGATCAAATTTAAATTCCTGATACTTAAACCGAAGAGATCTTTCCCAGCTCATGTATTAGTAGTAGTTAAGAAGCATGGATCATGTGTATTTAACAAGTATAAAATGATTTGCTTAATTTTTGGGTCATCTGATTCTCATTTGACTATCAATATTGTTACAGGCATTTAGATATAGTGTTTGGTCGTGGTTAATATATGTGGCTGATCACACAAGTGTCGGCACATGCATCGCTCTTGGCGTATACATACGTATCCGGTTAAACCAAAAAAATAATGGGGCGTCGCCACGTGGCGCCCCAAACATCCCTTCTCTAGCTTTTTCCTCACTTTTGCGGGGTTCAGTAGTGTCGCAACACCCTTCTCTAAACAAGTACTTATGATGAGTGTAGAGAAAAATATTTTGAAATCATGTGACGATGACGCAAGACAACCGAATACTTTGCTCTAAACACCTGCGTCCACAATCATCATCATCATAATTTAAAATGTGATCACCGTGGTGAGAGAAAATATAGTCAAATTTGAAGATGATGGGCACCAATACCCCATACCACTTGGTCATCCAATTGAACTCTCTCATTGTGAATTGAAAAATCTACCCCTATTATAAAGAATTAAATGATGGGGTTGGAAAGTTGAACATTCCATATATATGGGGTGACATTGCTGTCACTTATCATAGTCGTCATTAGTCACAACGCTTACTATTATTAATCTTTTTCCTCTTTTTTTTTAATCGGCAATTAGGCTTGTTATTTTTAAGCTTAAAAATTACAAATAAGTATTTATTTTTTAAGGAGAGAATTTGGAACACACCCTTATCTCTTCCCTCTTGCCAACTAACAAGCTCGAGGACGGATCTTATCCAGTCCTTACCGACCAGTTTCTTCCAGTTTTTGCATTGGGGCAGTCCAAAAAACTCCATCCTAGGCCTCCTTCTAGTCCGACTTCCTAGGTGGTAGCATGTCAAGCTCAGCTATTCCAGTTTTTGCATCAGGGCCATCCAAAATTTGTCTGCATAAATTTTTATTACAAAATATCCAAAAAAATTCCGAACAAATATGGACTGTCCAAAACACGTTCAAATGGCCCAAATACAAAAATCTGGACGAAACTGGTCAATAATGAAAGGATAGAATCCGAACCCAACAAGCTGTGTGTGCTTTTGACCCCACGCCTGGACCCCGAGACGTGAGTGCTTCTGTCCCTGTGATCTGTTGATGGGATTTATCTGTCCCGTAAAAAAAGAGAAATAACTGTTTAACTTAAGTTAGGGTGGATTTGGCTTCTCTAAGTAAGTTGGCTTATTGATTTATGGAGGTCCAATAAGTTGGTAGGTTTGGTAAAAAAAAAAATTTGAGTTTTTTTGCTTAATGACTTTTAAGCCAATAAGTCAATAAGACAACTTATCTAGAAAAGCCAAATCCATCCTTAGAGACCGGAGAAAATAGCTATATATCTGGTGGTATTTTAGCATAATAGTGAAAATAGGATGACAAGTACTGCCTTCGTCTCATTTTGTTTGCTCATTACGGGACTGACTTCAAAGACTTTTTGTTGAAAAGTGTGTAGATTTCCAAGAAATGCCCTTTAGAGCAACACAATTACTTCAATTGTTGTGTTAGAATTTTACACTAAAATGGTATAATTGGAACTTTGCCCATTTGGTGGTTTTTTATTATGAAAAATTGCAAATAATTTGAGATAGCCCAAAAAAAAACGTGAGCAAACAAAATATTAAGGGTGAAAATATAATTTCATGCATAATAATATTTCGGGGAGGGTTCGGGGCGGGGTAACAAACCCTAAACCCGATTGGATTTTTCAACATTTCCCCGAAACACACCCATCCCCCTGTACCTAAAAAATTGATGGAAATCCACCCCGATCGAGCCCAGCCAGGATGGGGCGAATTGCCATCCCTAGATGTAACACATGAATGGCATGAGTTTTCAAAAGCTTGTGGGTTTTACTTGGGGAAAATTCTATGTAGTCACAACTTAGTGAAATTTGTACGGACCTCACAAAAGATGTGAACGTGTATATATATATATGTGTGTAACTAGTAAAACTCTTTTACATTTTAGGCTCAGTTTGATTGACCAAATCTACAAGGAAGTAATGGTTTAGATTTTCATAGTTTTTTGGGAAATTTATACAACTGATTCTCCTAGTTTCACCCGAATCTCATTTTTCATTCTCAAAGTATCAATTACAACTCTTTTGTCTTTCAAGTTTGGTTTTCGTATCAAATTGGTCCAATTGATCACTTCTGTCAGCAAAACTGAACGGAAAAAATCAGATTGATGGTAGTTTGGATGTTGCAGTTCGTACCAAGTTGGTCCAATTGATAACGTCTGCCCTCAATCTGATTTTTTTCGTCCAGTTTGGCTGACAGACTTTATCAATTGGACCAACTTGGTACGAAAATCAAACCTGAAGATCAAAAGAGTTGCAATTGATACTTGGGGGACGAAAATGAGACTCGGGTAAAACTAGGAGCACCATTTCTATAAATTCCCCTAGTTTTTATGTTCAAAGTGATCTGAAATGGAACTCCATGTAATTCTTTGATTATCTAGCTACGTATTTTGGAATCCCGTGTACAAACTAAATAGGAGTTTGATCCTCGTCTTCTTCCGTAGTAATTTAGTTTGACTCTCACCGAATTTAGTTTGACTCTCACCGACAATAAAATTCTTGGAGTCACTGAAGGTTTGCCTAATCAATACTCATTTATTATAGAATTTTGAGATTAGTCAATATATGTACGTGTAAGCTGATGCGTATATTATATATGGTGCACATATATCTATATTATAATACACAATGGTTTGCAAAATATCTCTCTTACAAACTGTTCTACGTGGCACATTGAAAGGCTTTGATTAAATAAAGAATAAAGGGTTTGAGGGTTAAAATTCAATCCATCCAAGGGTTATCATTTGTCTGAGTTCTAAATTTGAAAACTCATTATTTTTCTCCCTTAATTTTCGATTCTTTCCTTTTTCTGTGGCAAAAAATATAGAAATTTGTTTTCTTTCTTACTTCCCCCTCTCCTTTCCTTTTCTTCTCTTATTTTCTCTCATTGATTTCTCAACAGCAACAGAGGTTGCTGTAATATTGGTATATACACCGGTTAACTTGAATCAGCACAAAATTTCAACTAAAAACAAATAATAGCTCAAGTATATCCACCGGTTTACTTGAATCAGCACAAAATAACTATTACTATTTTTTTGTAGTTGGAATTTTGCGAATGAGACATTGGCTTTCAAGAATCTAGATAGACAAAACTGGTGAGTCGTGCCTTCAGGCACGAGCATGCACTAGTATATATTACATCTCAAAACATTGGGACCCAGACGAAGATCTCCCTGATCCTAAAATATCAGACATTAAAGAAGTCTCAAAACCCTAATGGGGAGAAAATATTTTGAACTTTGGGATTCATTGCATTATTTTGACTAAAGTAGTATCTGATTTGTTATCTTATGATGGAACACCCATTGATTTTGTGTCATCAACTTTTCCTTACACCATTCAATGTCTCAGAGTTTAATTGAACCTGGCCTTTAAACAAGGATCACCAAGATCATTAAAGTGAAATCCTTCTCTTTCTTTTTTTGTGTTTCCACGACTTGCCCGGCCTTTTTCAACTCCGTAATTTTTGTTTTCAAAATAGCGGACACATTAATCATGCACATATCTAGGATTTTTTTTTGGCGGCTATTCGCAGCCCCGTATTTTCTCCCTTAGCCCACTACATTTCGGTAAATAGTTGTTGAAAATCATACATAACATTT
>JAOTQK010000019.1:26535419-26563649 GCA_025642025.1 Rhododendron ferrugineum
TGAAGTTTTAGTAAATCGGTGGATTATGCACACCCCTGACCCATTAATTCACTACCAAGTGGCCGCCGAGCCGCCGCAACCGGAATCTAATTCGACATTTTATTGACCAATGTGAAGGTATTTTAGGGTTTAAAACTCAAAATGAAAAGAATCCAATCAAAATAGAACCTTAATTCCACAAAAAAGCAGGGTACTGAGTGGAAAAAAAAAAAAAAACTGTGTCCTTTACTTTAAAGGCCACCCAAACAAAAACACTTCTTCAAAGTTTGGGTTCCTCTCTACTGGGGCGGCAGAGAGAGAGAGAGAGAGAGAGAGAGAGAGAGAGAGAGAGAGAGAGAGAGAGAGAGAGAGAGAGAGACTTTTGATAGTCACTCTCAATTATTTGGGAACAGAAAAGTTTGTGCTCCTCTAATGCATTGCAGTACAGAAATATAAACTACATACTAACATAACCCCTAAGTTTGAAATGAACCCAGCCATAAAAACCCCTAAACTCAGATTTCGGTGATAACGGCAGCGATCGGCGGTGGATGGCGATAGGAAGCAACGGTGGTTGCCGATCCAAAAAAAAAAAAAGCAACGGTGAGAGAGAGAGAGGGGTAACACGATTAGAAAGTTGCAAGTAAACTTGTAAAGAGCATTAGAGGGAGATATGGAAGTATGAGACTTACCTTGGAGAAGAAGAAGCGGTGGTGATCGGAGAGACACAGAGAGAGAGAGAGAGAGAGAGAGTAAAGAGTGGAAAGTTTTACTAGTACAGACTACAAAGGATACATGTATGAGGGAGGGGCTCGTGGGCCGAGAGAAGTAGTACTACTACTATGGGTGGTTTTGCGGAGAAATGATACACCCACCGAAATGATACCCACCGAACCACCCACCGCACGTCCGCTGGGCCCACTCCGGCCACCGGACGGCCGATCCGAGCCGTCCAAAAATTCTAAAAAAAAAACCGAGTGGGCCTCTGTAGGAATCAACGGCATCCGACGTGTGTAAGTGCTTGATCCGAACTTCCAAAAATCAGATGATCCGATCCGTTAAAAAATGGAAGATTGGTTCGAGTACTTACACACGTCGGATGCTATTGATTCTCGCCCAACCCACTCGGTTTTTTTTTTTAGAATTTTTGGACGGCTCGGATCGGCCGTCCGGTGGCCGGAGTGGGCCCGGCAGGGGTGCGGTGGGTGGTTCGGTGGGTATCATTTCGGTGGGTGTATCATTTCTCCAATATTATTCTCTTTTCTTTGAGATTGTGAGAGTAACCATCACTGATTAGTACTAAGAAACTTCAACATTCAAAATGGAATGATTAGATGTATTTGGACTTTCCCCTTTGAGTTGAGTACCCTTTTCATTGTTTGGTGGGAAGTACTATTCAAGGACTAGCTAGCTCACTCTGATTGGTCCAAGGTTGGATTTGCTTACTTGTCCAAACATGGTGCTAATTAATGGAAAAAGTTGACTTTTTTTTCTCTTCTTTCTTTTGACTACAAATTAAGCAGTTCGCACGAGGGGTATAAAGGAAAGGAAAGCACCTTTGTTGCCCAACAAAACCTTAGAAAATTAACCAACAATATGCTTCTAAAATCTTCTCTAATCCTTTTTTGGGTGGCCCTTATCCCTTATTATCTTAGCTTATCCAATATGTCAAAACCGGTTGTAGTTGCGGCATTTTCATTCTCCACCATCGGATAAAGAAAAACACCCAAACGAGTTCATTCATCTATATTATTCATAATATTTTAATTATCTGCGAGTATTGACCTTGTTACGCTACAAAAGTATACTTTCCTCGAGAATTTTGAAGCTAAAAATCATATGCTCGTGCTTACGACATCTGAATTTCAAGAGTTATTAGTTACTCAAATCGAGACTTTATTAGATGCGTTTGATATCAGAAATTCTACTTTTGATTATTTGTTTCTATTATATTTCCAAAAAAATTATAGTTGTTTTTATGTACTTATTAGATACAAAGAAAGAGGTATACATATAGAGGGGGGGCAGTGGGCCATAGCCTCCAATGCTCATTGAATGGTTGAAAATGGGGAATAAGTTTTGTGACATAAATGTGCCCACCCAGGGGCTAAATTAACTAAAATTCCAACCATAATGAGATTCTTCTAAAAGGGTCTAAGATGATAGTATTGGGGGAAAAAAAAATTGGCAAAAGGGTTTTTTGTGCAGTTCTTTGCTTTGGGGCTTTTTTTGGCATGGAGTAGTTTACTTCCAATGATTAAACTTTTAGAAGAATCTCATTATGAAGAGCTAGCCTACATTCATTTTACTTTACAAAATGCTATATAGCTGGAGCTATTTCTCCTACTTAAAAGTTTAAGCTTGTAAGTTCTGAGTCCGAAGATCTAATTCGCTTTCTGAGTCATTGTGTAAGGGGTCTTGCTATCCTTTTGAGTTTCATTTACCATGTTTTACAGGGAATTAAGAGTTCAAGATCGTCAAAACTTTGCCTCAGCCCGTTGGGCTTCGTCGGCTACCCATGTCGAAAGCCCCTACGGATTTTAGACGAGGAGAGTTACATGCACTCATGGATTTTATACCTCATGTTAGGAGAGAATTTGCTTTAGGGGTCCGGTCCATGGAAGCCTATAAATAGAGATCGTACATCGTCGCCCACTATATACATTATATGAGCAAACCCTCAAGTCCAACCATCTTGGTCCTAGAGTGAAAACAAAACCAGTAGTAAAAAGCAGCCAATGGCTGCAGTACCGAGTATTAGTGCCTCAAGTCTAATAATGGGTTTGGGTAAAAATAAAAGATTATTTAGGCGTGCAAATTGTAATGCCAAAGGGCTAATTTTGACAATTATAAAGTGGCTTTGTAGTGGTGAAGGCTAAAATGGAGTGGAAGCATTGATTCTTTTTTGTGAAGTCAAGGCCACCAAGGCTAAAAATTCAAAAGCCACTTTGACTTTTATCTTTGTTACTACTAGCTTTAATTATTAAACAAAAGTAAAAATTCAAAACCCATAAAGAATGTTTTTAGAAACCTCGAAAAAGTTAAAACTCACTTTAAACGCCTGCAAAAATCACTAATCCAAAGTAGGCCTATATTCAAACGGAGATCACCAATTTATGAGGCGCTTTCAAGAAATTAATTTTCAATAATCCGGTCCGTCAACCAGTTCACTTGCACTTTGACTAATATCAAAATCTTGAAATTAATGGTTGTATAAACTACCAGTGACTCAGAAGTTTTCTTAATGGTAGCGAGAGTCAAATCTGCAATTTCGCTTTTACTTGTTGTCATATTTTCACTTGTTAGTTGTTCTTCGTTCATGATCTTATAGAAGAAAAAAAAACACAATTTCGCAAAAAATCTGATTGATGATGATGATGATAGGATTTACCCTAATCCTGATATTATAAGATTTACCCTATAATATAAGGATTCTCTTGTTAAAGAAATAATCTACAAAGTTCACGCCTATTAGCTTTTCAACTCAAGAAGAGCTTTACTAAATAAATAAATTTAAACAAAAAAAAAAAAACAAAAACAAAACCCCCTCCAACTCTCATAAGGGAATTGAATGTTCCACATTGTCGTCCACTGGCCTCCACACAACACACACCAAAAAAAAAGGTCCAACTTTCTCTTCTGAGGGCTAGTTTAATAGTCATATACCTTAATAAAATGACTTTTCTTTGATGTTGACAAACCAAGCCATATCTAGAGAAGAATAAAGAGAGAGAACCATTTGTTCAAGGAAAGTTCAAAACAAGCCATGTCTAGTCTAGAGAAGAATAAAGAGAGAGAACCATTTCTTCAAGGAAAGTGCAAGTTCTTCACCACTCGCAAGCTTACATCCCAATGATCCCATGACAGTATGACCTTCAGATTACTAGAGAATTTGTCCGGTCGTCAATTTTAAGGCTCCAAACTTAGTCGAAATGCATTATATTGTGACACTTACTAGTATGTTAGCAGCATAGTATTGTAGCATCATCTGGATTTTTCAAGTTTGTATCCCACTTTTTCTTCAGCTTGAAGCAGCTAAAAATGTCATGTCATGTTGTCAAACAAACAAAACAAAACAAAAGTAGAACAAAAAAAGTGGATATACAAAATCAATATTTTCGCGGTCTACATAAATAGATAAACCTGGCATGGCTGGCTTAAACTTAAAATTACCCAACTTACCAAAACCTGGACCCCTGCGACTTGACTTGGGACATAGCCAACTCAAAATGACCATTCAAAACGAATCAGACGTCACAAACCAAACAACAATAGCACTTTTAAACTCGAAAGCCAATCACAAGGTCATAATAATGCAAAAGAAAGTGCTGCTACAATCTGATTAGAGCACATGCCTGTCTTCTTTATCCAAGAACATAATTGAAGTTAATGTACAAGAGAAACGGGTGAGAAAAAAGGATTTGAATCACAAGTTACACTAGAAAGGGAAAAGGAAAAACAATATAGAAGTACAAGGTACTGTGTGGTTCTAGTATACAAGCTTTTGAAGAATTCCCCTCCTATAACTACCCCTCTATTGCCAGCCCTAGCAGAAAATGTCTGGTGCGTCTGAAAGAGCAGCAAACCCACACGATTTCGACTCTGGTGGCGCAGAAAACCAGCATTCAGGTTTGAAGCTCAATAGCATAACGAACACATGCATATGCTGAAGATTCTGACCTGAGACTGCGTTTTTGGATAAAGAACTGGCCGAGGTATCTTTAAAGGAAAGGAAAATGATAAGGAAATGGAAAATAACTTCTTCACCTCATTACCAACTTATCTTTTTCCTTTCCAGCTGTAAACCCACAACAAGAAGTAAATGATCCAAACACAGCGTAAAAGAATGGCATCCAAAGCATGATTACAAGAGACTCTGGATCTGAGATTCAGTTAACAGCTATTTGTTGTCAAACAGACACCTGCGGATAGTCGTGGCAAAATGTCCAACCTTTTGCGGATGGAAGACCACAGCACATATCCCAAAACAACCAGCAGCAGCAGCAATTACAAAGACAAGACGATGAGATGCCAAATATTTGTTCGTAGTAAATACACGACTGCAGGACATTCTGGGCCTTTCCTTTAATAGGTTCATCCTCATTACCACCTCTCTACTCAAAAGTGGTAAACTTAAACTCTGGTCTGGAGAATTTGATCCTGCTCTAGCATCCAAATTGCCTCTCTCTGTTGCCTCCATTTCCTGCAATTTCAAAAGCCACTGTACTTTAACAGAAAGAAAATAATATCTGACTTAAAGGAGTAACTTTGCTACAGTTCAACGTTTGCGGGCATCTTTGCCCCCTTGCCCTTTTGTAATTTTTTGACAAGGCATGCGAACACCATTTTATATATAACCTATTTACTGAACCAAACACTAAAAGAGAGTCCAAGTCTAGCGTCGCATGAAGCCAAATCAAAACAATAGTAGTATAAGTGACACCAGGTGTCATAGTTATGTTTCGAGGCACGCTCCAAATGTAAAATAACAGAAAACGAACCAGACAGCCGAACCCAATCAAAATGAAACTTAATCAATCAAAGTTAGAAAGCATAACAAAAAAGTAGACAAACTTATTAATACAATGCTCAAACACGACCCCAACAATAGGAAGAAGTGTAATATAAATTTAAAAAGCTGATCAAAAAAATATATATATGTATATATACACACACACACACACATTAAAAAATTTGAATTACATTTACGTAAATAAATCATGATTCCAAAGCATCCTAATTTCAAAGTTCACCAATAACGAGAAATGAGTAAATTTTAATGTGCGATATAATGGCACAGTCCTCTTAACAAAATGATGTTCATACTATCTTGCTAAATCACGCAGAAGGTCAGTAAACATAACCGCTCATGAAGAAAAACATCAGTTTTAAGCAAATATAGAAACATCTTTCTTTTATGTCATTTCTGCACAACTACTGATATTCTCACCTGATCAGAACATGTAATGGAGAGCATGTCAGCTTGAGAACTTCTGCATAAGCTATCCCCTTTTTGGACAAGATTTCCAGAATGCAGAACAGAATCCCGAAGTCTCTGACAAAGGATGTCTCTCGCATGTTCCAAATTGCCCTGAAGTAACTTCATATCGGAATCAGCACTGCCATAAGCCAACTTGTTTAACTTGGTATGATCCATCAGAGTCGTTATATAGTGTAAAACTCTCTCCAATATGCTTGTGGACTTATTGTCTATTAGAAAGGTCAATAACCTATTGAATCTTCCTATCTGAGACAAAGTTAAGATGTGCTCTAGATCTTCCAATGCAGGCTTCCTGAGTAACCAAGCTGTATCTATGATAAATTGAGAGAATGCAGGTTGTCTTCGAACAGAAACCTCACATTCATGAGATGAAGAACTAGATGATTCAAATCTGTGCTCCATAATCTTCATTTCAGAACAAATTTCTTTGGTCCCGATGACAATTGGAATGAAGTTGGATAGGCCGGATTCATTCTCAACCTACAACAGAAGGTAAAACAGAACTCTTCAAGAGTTGAGTAGAGGACAATTTCTCCCATGCTGTAAAATGCAATCATAATCAACACTTTGGATCTAACTGTATTGATGAATTTGAAAGAGAAATGATATGTCTATTGTCTACATTTAACGCAAAAATCTTCACAAGTCTGCCTTCTTCACCAAAAAGGCCAAAAGTTTATGTAACTCCATTCTGGATAACAAGTCGACAGGCCAAACCAACATATTACCGGACATAGGAAAACTGAAAAAAAAAAACATGATCTAACTAGTAGTTAAGATACAATAATTACTATTCCTTATCATATCAAGTTCCAAACATTTAGATCTTTCTTCAAGGCATCTCAAGTAAAAAGGTGTGCACGAGGCTGCGCAAGATGTACCACAGTGGGTATAGACCACAAAATTAGGAAAACCCACACAAAAGACTTCATCTTTTACTACCACAGCGGGTATATACCAAAGACGATGTACCCACAGGCTAGGATGCCTTTTTCCATAAAGCCACACGAATTTTGTGCGGTTCTGGTACGGTCTTTCAAGGCCCTGGAAGCTGAACAGTAATCGAAGCAAGGAAAGCACCTTTTTGCGATGAATATCACAAGTACAACCAAACTTAGTGCCTGAGAATCTGTCAAAACAAGCATAGCATAATAATCCATACAACATCTAGTGCAGAATCTGCCTATATTGTCAACTGTGCAAAAAAAAAAGTGCAAGCAAAATCAATCTACTTAAAATGCGTTCATTACAGCATAAATCTGTTAAAGGGAAAAATAATGTCTAGTGCAGGACACCTTTATAGTCGTTGCAAATTTACTCATTCTGGGAGCATCTTACACAGATAATGGTACTTTTAGTATGAGATTAGCGGAGGAAAAAAAATTGAAGACAACAATGTGAAAAAGTAGCTCAAATCCAACCTCAATAAAAGCGGGACCATAAAGATCTGGTTCAGAATGAGGGACATATATCTTCAATAACTGATGATCAGAACTAGCAGTGACCCCTTCACTGTCAGCAGACTCGCCACACATAGATGGAACACAATAATCACATCTTAGATACTTCCCAGCAAAAGAAACAAGAAACCTGCCATCAAGATCCCAGTCAGGAATATGTCGATCTAAGAAGAATAAATTGACGACATAACCAGAATGCAAAAATGGCACTCTAGCATGCAGATGCAAGGACCGGATGAGAGAGTAATAATATATGCATTAGATATCTGAATGCTGAGTTTTAAAATAATTTGGAAATATGAAGCAAGGTACAAAGAATAGCATAATACTGGAGAACCTGCTAGGGTTCCAGCAAGGTGAAATTAAAAGATGTTAAGACGCCAAAAAATTTAAGAATCTGACACATGCATAATCAATCTTTCTTAAATCACGAACTGTTCCTTTCCTACAGGTACTTTATTTTCAATCGAAGAGCCACAATTCCATAATTAACCACAATGGCCAACTGCCGACATTCTTGCTCTTAATTTAGTTTGTTGGGCTGCTTTGCATGGGACCACCAACCTAGGGGGGCTGGGAGGAAGAGAGTAGGGGAAAATGACAAGTGAAACTAAGGAGCTTGACTCAAAATTCTTTGTGAACTAGATACTAGATGAGAAATATACAAATAAAGGGGGAAAATCATTACCAATGCAAAACAAACGGAATGCTGAGCCTATTTGAACAATGATCAAATCAAGGTAGAGCAGCCATACCGAAATTTAGGTTGAAGTAGATTACTTCCACAAGCCACGAACTCCATGGGCTTCCCAGCCTCAAAACATGAAGGACGAACATAGTGAAGCTTTGGGGCCCGCTCCTCCACCTTGACATTCAAGACAGAAGTTCCATCTGTATCCATTACAATGCTATGACCGTGTTAGAGAGTTTGAAAAAGCTCCAAAAAAAGCAAACCTTTCCAACTGAACAAGAAAACTTCCAAGACTAAGAACAAAATGTCACTCTCAGGAACTGAGGAAGTGCATCTACTGCACAAATACAAGTAACATACGCATCAGATTATTTTGATAAAAGAAAATTCCTTGAGAGGTCATGCTTTAATTAAAAGAGAAGCACATACTATACACAGAGGCCTCAACCTACCTCTTACCGCTCGGAAGAGCACATTGTCAATATAAACAAGAACATTGCCTCTTCCAGGTAGCATCTTCCCAGGAGCAGCAACAAAGTTTCGTATGTAAACAACAGGGTCTTCAAGTAGCTGCTTGACAGTATGTAGAACTCAAGTTAGATAATTAAGATTGCTGTGAAACATGCCCAGAGAACCTCAGGTCATACAACATGACTTAAAACAAGTACACATACAACAAAAGCAAAGTATCATATCCAAATAATGTTGCGGGAATCCAAATACAAAACCACAGTTAATACAAACAATTTGGGATTCAATGAACGCCTACAAAGGAGTTTCAAAGTAAACTAAGTATGCACCAAAGTTTTCCATTTGTAGCAGAAAAATAACCACACATACATAAGCATATATTTATATAAACGCTGGTGGGATTCGTGGGAATGAGCTTACAGAAAATAAACAAGACATTACCTTAACCCACATAAAATTTGGCATAGCAATGAACACCGTCAAGATTGTACAACCAGGGCGGATATACCCCTCCAACTCAACAGGCATGCTGGCCAACCATTGAAATATCTGCATAACATTTACCTCGTGTTAATAACCTCCCAGTACCTCTGATGCAAACAAAAGTTTATTCTCTTCTACATACTAAACTGTAATAACAATGCTGTAAATACTTGGTGCCGGAGTCGTCTGGGGAACTCTGCAGGATTCCAATCATAAAGCTTGAATGAGATCCGACCGGTGGGGCACTACATTCAAAAAGAAGAAAAGGGAAAAAAATCATCTAACAATTAGTTTCAAGTAGTATACTCACAGACACAGAAACATATAAACAAGCAAACCGGCAAAAGGCATCCATCGGACATACCATTGAAGAGTAAGCACTCTTATCATCACAGTAGGATGATGAGCGAGCATATTTGGAGTCGTCTTTTTCTCCAACTATCTGGGCCTCACCAGATGCCACAAAAGATCCACCACTATCGTTCTGGTTATTCTCAGAACCAGGATTTGAGCAGAGTGTAGAAATTCGTCCTTCTTCAGACTCTAGTAACGGTTCCCTTTCTGCTATTTGGTTGCTCAAGCATATGCTTTCTGTGCCAGGTAGAATTCCAATATTTTCAGCAATTAATGTATAAGGAAGTAAATGTAAATGGATGTAACAGGGTGAGTTTGCATTATCATGTTCGGCAAACTGCTTAATAATAGCTCCAATAACGTTAAACAATATGTGAACTGCCTCTCGAGCAAAGCTACTAAAAGGACATCATCTTCCCCAAGTCAACATATCTAAGACTAGGAAGTTACTTAAAAAAGCTACAAATCCAAGAGTAGGAAACCATGACAAAATAACATAGGTATTTTTCTGCAATACCTTTTCCATTTTCATTTTCACAGGCTTCATCATCAGCCAATACAAGCCCATGAGGTTCCCTTTCACCTGCAACTCTGGACTCACAAGGTTTTCTTCGGCGTCTATTATTGTGGCGTTCTAACTTTCTTCGACAACTACGTTTACCTTCATCAAAGTCCGATAAGATATGAAACCTGCCAACAAATCACCACACCAGCAAAGATAAACATCAAAATAGAGAAAAACTGTCTCAATACATTTATCCCTAGTATGAATGCACTGCCACAATGGTGCACACTATATTTTTGATGAGCTACTATGATCCAAAGAATATAAGTTAATCAAAGCAAATTCTCCAACCTTTCTACGTGCTTCACTCTTTACGGTTAATAACCAGTTTCGTGTGCACGTAAGTTCGCTCTCATAAGCATGGTGTATCCAGGGAAACATTACATCAACAAACACGAGCAGACAAATCAGTATTTGCAGATTAGTTACGAGGATGGTATGGAGGCACAACAGATAGAATACTGAACCTACCTCCTTCCCCCTAATAAGCTTATTTTTCAATCCCAACTATGCGGACACAGAGTCTAGCCTTCTCTATCCCTCCAGGGAGAAGGAGTAAATATGATCGGCTAAGATTATGTCTTTCGAGCTATGCTCATAGGGGAATGCTCTGAGTAACAGGAAATTTACCTCACATGAGGCATCTGGATATATCTGCTATTACTTACTCCTTTCTAGGGTTTCCAAAAGGGTTTTGACTTTATCGCCATGGAAAACAAAGAAAGCAGAGGATCCTAGGGTTTTTTCTTAAGGAAAAGCTTTACAACCTTACCAATGAGAGATTCGTTCACATTGTTATTCGGCCTAAAAGGGACCTGCCAATAGAGACTGCCTTTCACGGGACGTCATAGACAGGTAATGCTTGCTGAAGCACCATCATGGATAGGTAGTAGGAATGACAAGGATGAAGCTCAGACAAACAAAACATTATGAAACAAGCAACATTTAATCAAGCAGAATCACCGGATTTCCTGGTGAATAAGAACCACTTCCCAGATGTTTCCACGTTATTTGTATTCGAACAGAGCGCAGGTGCTCTTTATCACCATTCAAGATTCATTCCATACAACACTTCACCCATAGTTTAATTCAGTCACATAGTAGAAAATAAGGCAAATTTTCTTCTTTTTGCTTATATCTCAGAGTGTCTGGGCCAGCTTACGCGCACCTAGACTAATTCTTGGGGACCAATCCCACCGTCCACTTATGGGGGCCGCAAATTTTCTTATTCAACTATAAATTTCACAACCTTTAGTAACCCTACAACAAAGATAGCCAGTCAATCACTACTGTCACTACTACCTAAATACCTAAATGGTTAACACCTATCTAGCTAGAAGTGGTCCAGTATAAGATCACCATTTGCACAAGGATCAACAGCTACGATATTCAGGGCCGTTCTATTGGCCAAATTAGACATTGAACTCTACTAGATTACTACAATTCCGAAAGAACCACGTTCTGAAATCTAAATGCAATAATGCAATAAGAGGAGGGGTCACCTATCCATTGGAAACCAATCCCAAAAATCATGCAATATAAAATAGCTTATGAGCTATGTGGTATTCATGTAAAATTGCAAATGCAAATCGATGTTCCTGATATGAAAGCAACCTGGGGCAAATCTTTCCCCTATCTCTAAATACACTCTTAGTATGGTGGAATTACTAATCATAAGGAGATTACATAGCGGTATATGTCATGCTTAGAGTATCTTCCACACAGTTAGTCCCAAGCCCGAATAAAATAAGAGTAGTGTGTGTTAAACACGTGACAATCAGCACGTAAAAGGCCCCCTTTAGATCCTTTATTTCCTTTATGACATGAATCCAATTATGCATACGGGCACTATCAAGAGTCATGCAGCTGACCCCAATTGACTTTATGACATGAATCCAATTATGAATACGAGACCCTATCAAAAGTCATGTAGCACCACCCCAATTCATAGGGAGTCTTGGGACTTAAAAGACTAGGACCGGGCGACCGGCTAATCAAACATGGCTTTCTGTCATTCATTAATTACTAGCAATTCACAAAATAAGCAATAAATGTGGATCCACATCTCCTCAATTACAACTACAAAAAGCAAAACCCAACAGCCAAACCTCAAAAAAAATTCAGCTTTTACTTACTTGCCACACTGTTGACAGTATCTCTTCCTCACCCCCTCAAGCACAACAGCACTAGCATTCGCACACCTAAGACAAACCCTATGCCTCTTATGATACCCTTTCAGCTCCCCGATATCCGCCCCGCATTCCGGCACCTGACACCTGGCCCCCGTCGCCTTATCCACCACCTTCACCCCCCTATCCGCCGCCCTAACGCGCTTCTTCCCGGGCAAACCCTCCTCCTCCTCCGCCTTCTCCTCGTCCAACTCGGGGCAGGCGCAGGGGACCCGGGCGATGTAATTGGGGCAGGTCAGCCTCGGGTCCCGCTTTCGCACCCTGTCCAGATCGTGATCGGGATCGGGTGCGATCGGAGGAGGAGGGAGTTGGGGCTCGGCTTGGGATTGATCGAGGTTTAAGTGATCGAAGGGGTCGAGTTCGAGGCCGAAGTCGAGGAAGTCGGACCAGTCCCATGGGGAGGGGGAGGAGGTGAGGTCGGGTTGGGCTGGGAGGTGAGAGAAAGGGGTCGGTGTTGTTGTTTCCATTGAGGAGAGAGAGGGTTCGGCGGAGGGATGCTGCGGCGGAGGGTCCATGATTGGGGGGAAAAAAGGAGAGAGAGAGAGAGAGTTGGTGGGTGGGTGGGTTTTGGTGGCGGTGGTTGAGGAGAGAGAGAGGGGTGGGGGGGAGGAGAGAGAAGGGGGTTGCGGGAGGAAAGGGAGGGAAGAGACTAGAGAGTGGACCGGAGGTGCGAAGATTCGGTTGGGGAAAATGGGGCGGTACTGACTGCGTGGAAAAATAATACAGTGCACACCTGTGGGTTATTTTAGGGGCCCACTAGGCAAATCAAATGTTGTTATTCGGAGAGGAATGAAATTTTATGGCCCCCACCGTATGAGAGGTAGAGTCCGTTTGCCAAATAAGCCATTGGCTTTCCCGTAAAAAATGAGCCTAATAAAATTGGTTTATTGATTTTTTCGTCAAAAAGTCAAAATTGGATTTTGATCAAAAAATTTTACTTTTTAGATTCCTCTTATCATGAGGATGTAATAATTCCTAAAAAAATGATGATAAACCAAGTGATACGAAAAAAATTTGAATAAGGACAAAAAATAAGCCACTTGGCTTATTTAGCCGAACGGCCCATAGTCCTCTGATCAAAAAATATACAATAATAATGGATCTCTAAAAAAAAATAACGGCGGAGCCATGAGAATAATTATGGCATTCAATCGTGCGCATTCAAATGTGTTTTGGACGGTTCTGAATTTGAAAAAACTCTTCGCTCTAATAGTTTTTTTAAATTCGAATAATTAATTGCCGAAACAGACGACTGAGATTGCGCGGAGCCGGGAATAAGATTCTTAAAAAAAAAATGTCATTTTCTAAACAGGTTAGAATTGGTGAGAAGTAGCTACCATCCTGTTGGAAGTGCCTTAAAGCACCACTAGCTTTTTGAATGGAAAAGTCTAACAGAAAGTTATTGAATACAAAAAAAAGAAAAAAAAAGTCATTTCTTTGGAAAAACAAAAAACAAAAAAATAATGACTTCCCTTGGCACAAAGGTTGTGTTAAGAGAAGAGTAGTGATTTTACCACACCCTTTTTTGATAATGTCGCACCCTGCAATTGTATTTTTTCGTGCAAAAATACACTTGCAGGGTGTGGCATTATCAAAAAATGGTGTGGCAAAATCGTTTCCCTAAAAGAATTACTACTAGTTTCTGTTTCTTTTTATTAAGGTCTTTGTTGTGTGGCCTTGTTCGGTTTTGAGTTTGAAAATTTTTTGAATTTGGTTTTTGGGTAATGAGTGAGGAGAGAAAATAGGGTAATAATTTGGGAGAGGGATAATAAGTGGAGAGAGAAATGATATTAATGATTGGATATATGGGTAATAAGCGAAGAGAGAAATGAAAGTAATGATTGAAATATAGGTAATGAGTAGATTTGGGTTTGAAAATTTTTTCCCAAACCCACAACCGAACAAGGGCCAAGTGTAGTGAAACTGAATTTTTTTTATGATAATGATTTACGTTAAAAAGCATAATAATAATTTTTTTTTTTTGGTACATTCAGATGGAAGTGTTGGCATAGTACTTGTCACCTTTGTCAGGGAGTATTGCTCCGTTACGCCACACTACTGTCGGTAATCCCACCGCACGGTCCGCACCTATGTTGGTACCAAAGTTAAGGTACCAAAGTTAAGATCCCACCATATAGGGATGGTGCAGTCTTGCTAACCTCCGTCTAGTAATAAGCATATAATATCAAACAAGTTTGAATATCAATAATACACTTTTTTTTTCCGCCTAAATCTGATATCAAAATAATACACTCTCCTATTGTAGATAATTTATTATCTGCTAAGTCAAAATTTTTCCTCATCTTGTTTAATTCATTTCGTTTATTTTATCATGTTCTATTTATTTGATTCTACGCAGTTTTTAAAAGTATATTATTGAAGAGAATAAATTCTATCCACCGCTGGAATAAAACCCCGCTGAGCGTCTATTATTGTAATTTGAACCATTCATATTATAAGACCCGCAATATAGTATTGCCATGCAAAAAAATAGCTTCATCAAAAGTCGATACATATATCAAAATTTGAATTTTGGTTTATAAAACAGGCGATCTGTTTTTTGTCAATAATAATAAAGATAAACTGTCCATTTTACAAAGCAAAATTCAATTTTTGATACTCATATCGATGTTTGATCAAGTTTATTTTTTGAAATAGATACACTATTACATGGGGTCTACAAGATGAACGGTTCAGATTAACAATAAATAGTATATGGTATGATCGAAAAAGGTGGTGGTGGTGGAAAAGTGGGGTTTTCCACCACCGGTAGAATGAATTTAATCTCATTATTGAAACTTGAAAGCATAAGATGCTATCTAATCCAAGATTTGATTGCAAAGAAAATGAGTGAGAAAATAAATGCTTTGCTGGGAAGTGGATAGTGAAGACATTATGACGACACTTTGACAAAAAGACTGTGTCTTTCTCACATTTTTTTTGATCCGCGTTTCTCACATTTGATTCGCAGTCGATATCTATATCGCAATAATAAAACATTCTGGTTGACTGGAAATAAGCAATAATATTAATATACTAGTACGAGGCTGGTTTTGGACCAATAATGGGTTGTCTTTATTTTTTATTTAAAAAATACGCATTTGTTAGTTTTACGTCAAACTCTTGTGAATTATTAGTTCATCTCGGCGAGAGAAATCAAAAAAAAAAAAATTTTTGATCGAACTTTAGTAAATTTGTAGTTTTACTCCAAATTTTACTCATATCAAGGGAGATTTAAATTCGTACTCAAATTATATTAGGCTATTTTCGCCTCTCAAATTTACAACTATGTCATTACTGAAACTTTTACTTGAGTTTGTCCATTGGTGTGTTTCATAGTGAAGGAAGTTTTTACTCCAATTTTTACTCAAACTTGACTAAAAATTCAAGTAAGGGCAGGAGATGCTCTTACTAGACCCTCGTTTCGTTTGGCTAAAAAGTGACAAGGTAAGTATATGCTTAATTTTTTGTTCAGGTATCCATTAAAAATACCATATGGAGTAAAAATATTCATCTTTTCTTTTCTCGTCAATATTTTATTTAACTTCCACTTGTCTTGTTTCAATAGAAATGAGTGTCTGCATCAACTTACATACATCTCGGCAAATTTCTTTCCGAGTTCATTACAGAAAAAACCATCTATGCCGAGACCAAAGGATTCATGAGGAAAATGCTCGCGATCTATCACGAAAGGAGTACTCATTGAAAGTCGAACTAGAGACTTGTGCTTGCAAGACATTTATCGGAAGTCCCGGCACCATAAAGGGGCCCAAATGTAGTAGTTTTAACTACTCGGGGCTACGAAATTCAAATCGGAAAAGACAGGGGGGTTTCACAGTAATTTATCCCAAACCCTCGAAACTTTATAGAGGGGTTTTCATACGCAGTGGGCGTTTCAGCCCCGTATGTGAGAGACCCTCGAGAGATTAACCATCACTGTAAATTCTAGGGTTAGGGTTTTTGCACGAACCAGCTAGGGTTTAGGGAGAGAGAGAAGCATATCGATGGGGAGGTACCGAAGCAGAAGCAGAAGTCCCAGCCCGAGGCGAAGCACCAAGCGATACGACGACCCTCGAGACTCCTCCAGGTCTCGCCGCGACCGGCGCTCCCCTGCTCCTTCTGGTCTCCTCGTTCGCAATATTTCGCTCGACGCAAGGTCCTTTTCGTAATCCCTCGATACGTATATGTATAGATTGATAAATAGGTAGATAGATATATATAGTCGTAATCTGTTGCGTTTTGCGAACTTGGGCAGTGACTTGATTTCTTGTGTTACGTAGATTAGTAGTGGAACAAAGCTATCGATTGAGTATCCGTTTTCAGGCAATCTTAACTTGCCCCGCATTTTTCCCTCAGATAGTAGAAGTCCACGGAAGCCTTGTTTTGAATAGTTGGGTGTTTACAAACATACGAACTGAGCTTTTCATCGGCAGCTTGAGGGCCGGGCCGGCCGGCAGTTATGGATTATAGACAACAATAATCAATCAAAGTTCACGAAATGGACTATAGACAACAATAATACATTTGCATGTTCATTTCCTTGAAAAAAATATTTTATTTGCATGCTCATAATTAGCGGAAGATAACCAGCCTAAATCAATTTTTTGCTTTCCTTCAACACCTGATCGAAACATTTAACAACTCCACGATGAAACCACAATAAGGAAACCAAAACAAACATGATCTAAGAAAATATCAGATAATCCCGGAGGGCAGCCTTCTGCCTCTCGAGACCGGTTCTGGGGCTACAAGCTCCCACTCCACCACCGCCTTCCCCGGAGGCCGGATCAGAAGGTGGCCGTGAGATTGAGGGTTCTGATGATTCCGTCTCAAACTCCCGTGAGAACATGTGTGATTGGTAGTATCTAGTAGTGTTTAATGTTCCTCGTACAATTTTTTTGTTCAAGAAAAAAACTAGAATCACTGTTGGTAGTGAATCTCGTAATTCCAGTAGAAGTAGACAAGAAATCCATCGAGAATACAAACCTTTCGGATTAGCTTTTGACAAGACAAGACACGGAAGTCTCACTTCACAGATTTGAAATTTACGGGTGTGAGATTCAAATGAGATGAGAGAGGGGGGGAGAAAACCTTTAGGGATTAGCTTTTGACAAGACAAGACAAAAAAATATAGGTGAGAAGAGTAACATAGTTGCAGCATTTACCCCTTGCTGTCATGGAAATTTGAAGCTTAAACTTGCTAGAGAATGTGGAGGAGGTGGTGTGGCTGCTTCATGAGGCAAGTAGGATCGTTTATCAATTGCGGTCATTGGAGTTTTGGCCATTGTGAGAAGAATGCCCCCTCCCTAACCCCTTTACCAAATAAAAAACATTATCATTGATTTCGTTTTATGTAGTTGGGTTTCAATTTTGTTGTCTTAGGACGTGAAACACTCTTTTTAAAAAGAGGAAATCTAATGATTCTGCTTGATTCTTGCAGGCCAGAAGATCTTAGAATCCCATTTGAACGATTTGGTGCGATAAAAGATATTTATATACCCAAGAATTACTACACTGGGTATGCCAACTTCATCCATTTTGTACTGTTTGTTTTTTTGTAACTTTGTGTTATCGGTTAGTTATTTTCTGGTTTCTGCAAAGATCTATTTTTACATTCAAGTTCATTGCATAACCAAAGATTCAGAAATTAAAGATTTAAATCTTACGTTTAATTTTGAAAGTACCTGCCAAATAGGTGGGATTTTTTAGTTTTACTAAATTCTTATATCTCGCAGTGACATTTTTGAGAGTTTCATGGCTTATTGTTGTTCTGATAAATTTTTTAGGGAACCACGAGGCTTTGGAT
The DNA here is from genome assembly GCA_025642025.1 of Rhododendron ferrugineum. NCBI lineage: Eukaryota > Viridiplantae > Streptophyta > Magnoliopsida > Ericales > Ericaceae > Rhododendron > Rhododendron ferrugineum. The sequence continues at coordinate 26,553,419 of JAOTQK010000019.1, forward strand.
TTGTGAAGTTTCGTTATCCTGAAGATGCAGCAGATGCAAAGGAACAGTTGAACCGTACAGTTATTGGAGGACGCGAGATAAGAATCGTTTTTGCTGAAGAGAACAGGAAGACACCTCATGAAATGCGTCGGACTACGCGCCCAAGGTCTGATAATGATGTAGTTTGTTTATTCTTCTGCTGTATCATCAGTTTTTTTCCTTTGGAAAACTTTATTTATCCTTAAAGCAGTTTATGACTGTATTCGGTTATTTTTCTGTATAGTGCAAGGGGAAGTTACAGGAGACGAAGTCCAGTGGGGTCACCTAGACGCCGCCATCGCTGTCAGTTCATGTTTTAAACCTTTTCCATTTGTTGATATTTTGCAGATAGGTGTTGTTTATGGGCTACACATTTCTCATAGTAGAGATTTACACTTTTATATCCCTCCGTTCATCTCATCACTGGAGGTGCAGTTCCATAAGACCTTTTCCCTCTGATAAATTATTGGTGTGTTTTCTATGACAGCTTACTCAGGCTCCCTTTCCCCAGCAAGAAGTGATTCAAGGTCTGGCTTCATTTCTGTAAAAGTAAACCTAATTGCATTGTTTTTTTTTTTTGGGTATTCGGGATTCCCGGGCTTTCATTTCCACCTGACAAACTTCTTTGTGTTTTTCTGGGAAGGTTTCATTTTAGTTCAATAATTGTTTGCTTTTCCCCTCTTTTTTTTTTTGTTGGCTGTTCGTACGCATACTAACTTTACCGAGAATATCAAAATACTACCTTTGTTTGTTGACGGGTTGAACATATATTTCACAATTTTGCGAACTATAATTACTGTTACCCAGGAAGGGTGGTACAGTTTATATAGTTTGTGCATGTGACTTTGTTTGGTTTGGTTTTGTGCCTCTGGTATAGTTTATCTGCTTTCTGTCTTGATTTCTCTTATTTGTTTATATTATCGTAGTTTTTAATGGAAATAGTATTTGTTTCCTTAATGAGAAGATTCTAGTGTTACTCGGGAAGTATTACTATTTTTACCTTCTTTCCATTTGCCGCTGTCTGTTCTGAGTCTTGTGCGTTTGTTCCTATATTTTGATCAGAGGTTATCCACCAGACGTGGGAAATATGAGTGCTTCTTATTCTAATATTGGTGTCCTTTTTTAATTCAAGTCTCTCTCTCTCTCTCTCTCTCTCTCTTCTTTTCTTTTTTTTCTTATGCCCTTTCATTGCTGTGATTACCCCCTTTTACACATATATTACTCTTTAGAGTGTGCTGTACATGTTCCAGTGGATTTGAATGATATGTTTCAGTGGCCTTGTTGGTGCAGATTCTAAGTGAAAAAGAGAGAAAGAATTCCGTATTAATAAAGACAGGGACAAAGATCATAAAGTCACGCGTGCTTGCTTACCTTTCCATCAAAGCCTCTCCTGAAGTTTCATTTCTAAACTCACCTTCATCAACAATAACCTACAATTTGCATGGGCCTTTCCTATTTATGCCTTATGGGTTGTAAAGCTTCGACCGTCTAATGGAACCAACTTGTTGATCATGGTTTGTTAAATGATTACAATCACACAAGAACTTCATTTGCTTTCTTGTTTAATTTGTTAGTTTGATATTTTGGTGTTGCATACTATCCAGTTAAAGAAAGAACATAGAGGTTGTAGTTGGCCAAAGAAAGAATCGTCTTCAAATATGGGAACTGTTAGACGTACAGTGGGTTGTTCAAGAAAAGATAGTGTGTTGTAAAAAGTTGCACAAGAGAGCTGTGAAGTTATCTGATGCTGATCAACCAGTACACCATTTTAAAGCCTTAAAGTGTGTTTCGATCAAAGTATCATGTTTTTGTGCAGAAAACTCTTAAAGGTTCAGGTAAAGGTCAATTTCAATTGCTTGGCTTTTGAGGGACGTTTATGTAAATTCTCTTAATTCAAGCAACTTATTCAGTTTCTATTTTCCTAATCAAGCGTGTGCCAAATTTGCTTTTTTGGATTAGTTTATTTCTCGCCTTGTGACAGGTTTGTCTTGTGGGGAAGCCACAATGCTTATGCTTGTAGTTGGTCTTTTATTTGTAGTTAGATGCATCAACTAGGCTTATTTTCTCAGTTGTACTATGTATTTGATTTGTTTGTATTCTCTCCTTGTTCATTGATACAGGGATCGCAGGGCAAGGGATGATGATTACTCTCCACGCAGATCTAGATCTGTTTCAAAATCAGTTTCACCCCGTGATGAGAGAAATTATAGGTCAAAGATGAAGTCTCCAAGGCGTTCTAGATCCATTTCCAGGTCTCCTTCTCCACGCGATAAGAGGAATTACAGATCTGACCTCAGGTCCCCAAGCCCTAGAGTGAATGGTAAGAACCAGCATGATGAGAGGTATGATGAACAAAGCAGGTCACAGAGTCCAAGGAGAAATGCGCGGATCCCCTCAAGGTCTCCTTCTCGATCCTTAAGGTACTTACCATTTCCAAATAAAGTCGTGGATGGATGATAACTATATGACAATCACCCAAATGAGGTGGAACTCGTCTACTCTTATTGAGGTTTTGATCTGCATACGGGCCTTGCGTAATGACTTTATTTTTATGTTTCTGAGATGCAAACTTGTTCTAGAAATGGTTTATATGTGTGATACCATGGCCTTCAGGCTTAAGCACAAAAATCCCAGCAGTCAAGAATTGAGAGTTAAGTAACGGGGGCTTGGTGTTCGTGGCACGGATGGGACTCTTGCCCTAAGCTACAAATGTGCCGAGTTTAGTACAACAAATTGCCCAAAAAGAAATTGATTCTTTACATTTTTTAAGCAAATTATATCTATATTTCATATGGTATTGACGTACATTTATACACATGTACACATGTATGCACTCAATATTCTGTGAGGCTTTCATTGAGCTTGAAAATTTGAAGGCATAATATTTCATGACGTCATCCACAATTGACCTCTCTATTATTTCCTGCCATTCCTCTCACATGATCTATTGTTTAGATTGCTATAAGGTAGACAGCAATGCCGAAGTTCTACCAGAGGGTCTTGTTTCCTATTTAATCTCTACTTTCAAGTTTTTAACTTAATTTGGTTTAGTTTTTGGTTTTTAACCGTTACACGCTTCAATGTTTATTTACTGTAACCTCTCCTGATGTCGATGATCAGTACCCTCTGTGACATATTGTTGTAGTCATGATTATAAATTGGCTGACTCGCAGTCATACACATCCATACGGTATCTTTATTATCATTTGTGCTTCAAGGCTTCGTCCTTTGGATTGATTTGGGTAACCTCTCATGTGGTCAATACTGTTTATGCAATTTCCGTTTGACCGAAAAAAATACTGTTTATGCACGTATTAACCACGCGCACGAGCGTGCCTCCTGTTTGGTGCTGAAGGGATATGTCGTTCTAGCATAGTGGATTAGAGAAGTTCTGTACTCTCCCTAATTCATTTGTTTTTCTGTGCAGTCCTCGCTGATGGATGTTCAACTTGCGTTTCTGTTGTCCTATGGCCCTGTCCCTCCAGAGTGTGTTCCTTATAAATTAAAGCTAGATGACTACTTTATATGTAGAACTTTAATTTAGTTGACTTGACATGTTACGAATAATGTTATTGCCGTTTCGTCTGTCTTTGTTAGACGAACCCTTGTTATGTTTCAAGGAGTTTATGATTATCGTATTTAGGAGTTTGTATCGTTGAATTTGTTGTTATGGTTCCCGACTACTCTAAGCAGTTTCTAATTATGCAAAATGCATGTTGAACCCTATTTTGTTCTTCGAGTTCATATGTGTTGATTCACTTTGCAATCCATCCCAGCATTTTGGCACGTTTTGTGCCGGGTCTCTCTGTTTTTATTTTGTAGTTGCGATTTTCGAAAACTGCTGGTGTGCGAACCAGTTGTTTAATTGGTTCTGAAACTGCAGTTATGATTTTCTAGAAGCAGAGGAGATTGTGGAGACTTGACGATCTTAAGATAAAAGAAAATTTTGTAATTGGTAAGTGCTGTTCGCAATTTTTTTGCTTGTTTGGAATTATGACGCAGAGCCTATAAAAAGATTTACAGACCTTTGCAGTCTGAGAATTTGATGTTAATCGAAAATGCAACAAAAAACACAACAATTGAAACCGTAATGACGGTTATAGTATCTGGAGAGTTCCCTTCAATTTTGCCTTATCAAACACAATTCATTCTGCTTATCTAACCCAAAAAGAGAGTTCACTCCATTTCCTTATTTCCCATGTATTTACTTTGATTTTCTTTTCTCTCCACGAATTCAAAAATCCAAAGGCATCAATACACAGACATACCGACGGTGCAACCTCAATGCATCGAGATGAGGAAAAAAAGGAAGAGAAAACATGAATATTTCAACAAGGAATGCAGTATTTTATCGATATTTGTGATGGGAAATAAATGTCGTCTCAGGAAGCATTTCTCAAGAACAATATGCGCCAATAAGACCGTCGTTGGGTTAAAAACCCATGCAAAAAAGTGAACAATTGCTCATTACAGTTTAGCCAAAATTATTACGCGCATTGGAATTGGGTTGGCATCTTCCAGTCACTCCAAAGGACAGGCTTTCTCAAACTCTTTCTGCTCTTTGCGACATAGTTCAAACTCATTTGTATGGTAGTACATGCAACCAACATAAGCATCCATCTCCTTCGTGCAACTTTGATGAAGGTCTTTCAACCTGCGCGACCAAATTTCATATAATTGAGAAATGTCCAAAGTGAAACACAAGCTTTGGGCGATATTGATGCAAAAACCTGTTCAGCTCGTATAATCGACAAAATGTTTAGTTCCACACTAATTACAGTCTAGTATACCAAACACAGTTTGACTACAAGGTCTTCGACTAGCAAGAAAAAATAGTCAGACCAGAAAGGCAGGAGAACTGAAAAACTATGATGCAAAATTAAAACGTTGAGCTCATAGGCAAGCTTCAGGATGCAAGCCTGGTGCCAAAAATCTAATACCAAACTTCCGATAGAAGGGTTAAATCTCCCTACAGTCCTGAAAAAAAGTGTGAGCACAAAAGGTTTACACTAGACAATTCCTGAACAGGTTTGCAACGGTAATCTCACTTGGATCCTCCATTGTTGATTTGGAATGTCTGGCTAACACCGTTTAGCATTTGATACCCCCCCTACCCCAACCGCTCTTCTTTCCAGGGTGCAGCGAAATGCAATTATGTGGGCTGACCGGCAGGTAGAGCTTCATTAAGTCGTTACGTAAATTGACCTGGTTGCTCTTCTTCCCACAGAGAGAGAGAGAGAGAGATGGACAACGGACAATTGAAGTCCAGGAGGAGAATTAAGTCGTTTGGAGAAGAAGATGAGGCCTATTGATGATAGAGTTGGACAATGGAGGCCAGCTAAACGAATCTGCACGGAGCACATATCAAGGCTTGTGCATAGGACTAGTGTGAGGACTTCCAACTTGATACATGGTAAGGAGAAAGCAAAGCCTTTATACTGGATTCTAGGACTTAGCCAAGTATATGGCAATATGGCACATAGACTGAGGCCGAGGCAGTACAAATGGAGGATACCCTTAGGTGGTGCACGTGCTCAGCCAAGCCTATGTCAAGTGAAGAAGAACCAATATGGCTAGGTCTTGAGTGGATGAATTTCCGTTTGACCCAAAAAAAAAAGGTGGTCTTGAGTGGATGCCCCCAAGTGTCCGTGTCAGGGGCCAAGGCACTGCATGCATTCGCCTGAACTTGCCCTGGAATGTTTTACCCCACAGAAAGTGCATAAGATGTATAGGAAATGAAGTGGTGGCCGGACCATACGCCACATCAGGGGATGACATGGGGAGGCATACGGTGACAGGGAGATGGCATGGGCAAGGTGCAATAACATGCATAGGTTCTCCGCAAACTGGTGTGATGGAATTTCAGCCTCGCCACATCGACCTCCAAGAATAGCGGTGATTTGATCCTATCAAGTTCATTATTGAACATACTGATATCTTTGGACAGGGGTATGCGTCGGTATGTCAAACGAAAACTCAACAGTTTGATAACATGTTGTTTGATAGCATTACGCTTGAGTTTTCATTCTTATTAGCAACGTTAATGAAGTGAAGGAGATAAGGAATACGTTATCATTCTGCGGATGAATTCAACCATAATACTAGCAAAAAAAATGAAAGTAAAGTACAAGTTAGATTGGCATTGCAGAAGGGCTCAAATAGGACTAGACACAGTCTGGTTGACAGGCAGGTTTCATTTTATAGACCCCGCAATATTAAGAAAAGGCTGAGACTTGCTGGAACCACGAGCCAAAGAAATGCTTACTGATCTGATACCTAAACACAAAAAGAAATGCAGCGCATCTATACTGTAGAACTTGGACAAATCAACCAAATTACGGGTTTCTTAAACGTTACTGAGAAGACACAAGATAGGAGTCTATAAAACAATTGGAACAACTTGGATTACAACAAGATAACTCGAGAAAGAAAGAAATGAAATTGGAAGATGGGGGAATTAGTGTACCAATTACACTTCATCATTGAATATAATTAGCCAGTTCCTAAATTACCACTGAAAGCTTTCATTTTTTAAAGTCTAAAAGCTTGTATTAGAGATTGTGCCAGGGAGAACTACCCATGAACAAGAGAAAGGAATAACTAAAAGGGAAACCAAGAAAAAAAAAAAACCGTTGACAAGAAGAAACATAAACGCTAAAATCTTGACAAGACCCAACTCCTCCACAGGTTATTTGCCATCACAAATAATTGAGCACTGCAACATCTTCAACTCGCTACTAAAAAGCCCCCCACGTTATACTTTTCTTCACAACGCTCACCTCTTGCCTCTATCTATCATATCTACATCTTCCAACCTTTACATTCCATCTTTCTCCCAACTCCAAATGACACCCCCAAGAAAATGCAAATCGATCCGATGTTTTGCTTCAGCAACACTCTGCACTGACATTCAACTTACTATCTCCACTTGTAGGTAACACGGACAAAGGGGTACCATGAGCCATCTCAAACCCTTCTCCTCCGACACTTAGACCTGGTTGATTCTCCTCATCCTTTTGAATGACCACCATAACTTCCCCTGTCCTAAATGTCCATATTCTTCCTGGCCCCCCTCACCAACAAGGCCACACCCTTCAAGCCACAATGCTGCTCCATCTCACCCTTTCTTCCAACTCAGCTTCAAGAAAAGTCAACCACTACTGTCTACTTGCAATGAGTGTATTTGTTCAATGCTTTCATGGGATACCTTCAATTTGTTTTCGATTTGAATTTCAACCATCAAATTAAACAAAGATCTTACCAAGTGAACTGTGTGCTATAGCTAAAAATTACCCGAGAGAAGGCAAAGAACTAGCAGGAACAAGAAAAGGTTTCCTTATGATATATACAAAATAAATGATCGGATCCTTAACAAGTCAAAGCTCAACCATTATTGACTTGAGCAATTGAAAAAACGTGGTACTCCAACAGTTGAAAAAGTGGGTCCATTCAATCATGTCTTCAATCTATTCAGGAACCTAAAAGATGGCCTCTATATAGAGGATATGTTATTCTGAGACTTTTTGGTTGTACATGTAGAAGTGAACAAAAACTTGTCCAACTACGAAATATTTAGCTCCATGAAAAATCATAAAATGCCACCACAGATGCATACTTAATCCTCCACAAATCCCTTAAAATGGACACTTCTTCAACATTCCAATATCATCTTTCTTCACGTTACAGTAAGTGAATGATCCCCGAATTTTAACCACCATATCCATTATGAATCGGTTGTCATACTAAGAGATTCGTCATTACAACGCAACACATGGACAATGTCCAACCTCAAAATCTCAATCAAATTCGCACTTCATTTTTCGATAACGACAAATCCCTACAAAGTACAAAGAATGGCCACTTTCAACCCAGTACCGCTGTACCTACATTCTTCTCTATTACCACTATATCTAGTCCCTCTTCTACCAAAATGAATTTCAGAAATAAAAATCCCTGAAACCAAATGATTCTTATATGAATTTTCACTAGAACTCCATCTAGCTCTTACACATAGCTCAAAAACATAGGCGTGCACACCTAGATTGCAGAATCCTCTGGTAGACTCCACTCCCGCTCTCAAGGTGTCTTTCCGCTGAACTAAATGGATTAAATGGACTAAAGCTCAAGTATTCACGGATTTTTAGACAGGTCATCCTCCTCACAAACATCAATAAAATACCATTTAGCGAGCGAAAACAACTTGACTATTGCCATTACATTGTACTCCATTTAGTTTAGCGGAAATGCAACCTCAATCCACGCTGTAATGAATCTTACTAATTCAGGATGTTTTTGAAAGGCGCTCACACGCATTAGGTGCACAAAATCACATGCATATTCTAATTATCCGTAAACATAAATATGTATACGTATAATGCTTACAGGCTGAGGACGCAGCGAGTGACTTGCTGGCCTTTGTCGAGGCATTTCTCGGGGTTAGGGTCGTCTTTCTTGCACTTGAGAAAAGCAACGTTCACAGCCCTGCATCTAGTCGATATGTGCTTCGCCGACGCCATCAGAACCGCCGACGTCGGGATCGGTTCTCCCTCCGGATCCACAGCGCTCGACGACGACATCTCCGGCCCCGATCAAATCGATCTCCGCCCTGGTCAATAACAACAAAAACCCCGACTTTCAGCAAGATTTCAAGAACTCGTGCCGTTTGGTTAAGAAGAAATGTAGATGCAGAACTCTTTGTGAAAATAGCGTTGGGCTTATTAAAGTTTTCGTTTTTCGGGTTTCCTACGAGTTCTCAGCTACCAAACAGAAAAAAAATCATCAATTGAAAGCTCTGTACCTTGATCTCTCTCTCTCTCTCTCTCTCTCTCTCAGCTGCTCGAGTTTTGCTCCAACGTGATGAAGTGTTTAGGGCTCTTCCCAATTGCTCGATGCCAGCGTCAACGTGAGTAGTGAGCGCACAAGTTTGAGCTCGTGTTCATTCGATGAAAACTAGCCAAGGCTACTCGAGTTTTAACTAGGGAGGGGACAAATTATGAAATTTTAAGGTTCGGGAAGCTAATATACGTTCTGTTTGATTTGAGTTTTGAGGGAGGTTTTCGAGTAATGAGTGAAGAGACAAAGAAAGAGTAATGAGAATAATAATTAAAGAAAAATTGATTAGAGATTGTGCGCGTAGAGGAATTGGGTTTTAGAATGCAAAACGAACTCAGTGAAATAATACTACTATCTAATACAAAAAAACGATACATATTGGTGTTTTTAACATAGAAAATAAAAAAAAACAACTAAAATTAATATTAAATGTAAATAAAAAAAGAAAAAAAAAAACTGAAACTATGTGGGTGTCTTGGCTCCTATAAGCCCCTTCCTAGTTTCTTCTCTGATTTGAACATGTGTTCGTTGATTAAAAACTCATTTAATAGTCAACTAAAATTTGAACTATTTTTAAAGTTTGTTAAACTCTTAAATCAAGCTCGAATAACCTATTACGCGGCTCCTTCAACTTATATAATGTATAAAAAATGTAAACCACTCACAATTTACTGGTGTCTCGGCTCGATTAGTAGGCATTTTTTAAATTCCGTAGTAGGTTACTCCATTTTGGAAATGTTTAATGCTCTGTTTGGAAATTGGGGAAATTTGGGGAAAAGAAGAAAAAAAAAAGAAAAGAAAGTCTACGGTCACGGCACGCCGTGTGGGGCCCACTTCGGGCCACACACGGATGATTCGAGCCGTTCAATAATTTTTTTAAAAAAATCGAGTGGGCATTGCGAAACATCAACTCGATCTATTATATTTAGGTGCTCAGATCAAATTTCTCATCTTTCTGTACACCAGAAAATTAATCTTTCTATTTTTCTGATTTTCTAAAGATGAGAAGCTTGATCCAAGTGCCTAAATACTCAAGTTTTTTAAAAAAAATTATTGAACAGCTCGGATCATCCGTACGGGACCCGGAGTGAACCCCACACAACGTGCGGTGGCCGGCCACCACATTTAGCCGTCTAAAATCCAATAACCCTAACGGCCCGTTTGGATGCGGGTTAAGAATTGGGGGTATTAGTTAATAAGGGGATAAGATAGTATGGGGTATTAGTTAATAAGGGATGATCCACATTGATGTGATGTTTATGGAAGGGGGATTAAATAGTAGGTTGTTTGGATGAAGTGTTAGCGAAGGGGGATTAAATAGTACTTCGTTTGGATGAAGGATTAATAGGGGGTATAAGGAAGGGTGGATGATGTAAAAAAC
>JAOTQK010000019.1:26569680-26588959 GCA_025642025.1 Rhododendron ferrugineum
TTCCGATGAAGCACTTAACGATATTTGATCGGGTTGATTTTTGGTACACTTGTAGTACTCGACGAGCTCTACGCAGTGGACGTCTCCAATCGTCGAACCGATGCCGGCGCCCGCGGCCGCGCAGCATGCTGCGCAGCACACTCCCCCGGTTCCTCTAAATGTGTTTAACGTATCTGAATGCATATTCACGCAACCATAGATCCATGTGACGACTCTTGAATGAACGGTTTTTAAATGACCCATGCCGCCCTTGATTAGGATCTATGCAAACACAGTCCAACAACAACAAATATGAGAAATACATAAACCAAACTGTACTTTTGTGAAATGCCATCAATGATCCAAACACATTAGTGTTTCTAGAGTATTGTTGTACTCCATTCTTTTCCATCATACATTCATGTGGATCGCACCGATGTGTGGTAGAAAGAATCCAAGGAGTATTGTTTTCTCAAGCTCTGAATGAGCTCTGGATTCAAACAACTTACCATGAATAAATTTGGCATTCAATCATTTCCAAAACAAGAATACAAATTACTAAAGAAAAAGAGTTTGAAATATAGAGAAACGATCAAAGTGTTTATGAAGGCGCAAACAACATACTCTCAAGTGCTTCAGAAACCAAATGAATTAACTACTAAATTCAAATTTTACAAGGATGGATAAACATGTTTATAGGAAAAGATCGCCATAAATATTTTGAGACATGCTGCACTGATGGAAAAAAAAAATGCATCTTTCCTAATTTTGAACCAATCCGATGAATCTTTCAAATGTCGATACAAAGAATTTATAGGCGGAGTTAACCGTGTGGATAATATATCCAAATCCATTTAGGCTCCGCTCCGCTTTCTTTTTAAACATTCTTTTTTCAAAAAGAATGTAATTTCGAACTCATATATTATGAAAATGAAAAATAATTTTTCGATTTTTTTTTGCATTGTTTAAAAGATCTCAATGAGATCTATTAAACAAGATCCATATTGGTAGGAAAATTATTTGCGTAAACACATGATTTTTGAGCTTGAATTACCTTACTTTTCTTAAAGTTCATTTTACTATGCATCCGGAACGGCACCTTAGTCTTAATCATGAGGAATTAAGATGGATAAGGTTCTCCCCATTACCCCAAGGGGTTTGGCCAAGTGGTTATGAGAAAGCAAGTGCTCCTCTATGAGATCACAGGTTCCCTTCTCACGGAAACCAAATATTTCAAATATTGGCGCCATTAGGGGTTATGTCCGGTCGTTACCTTCATGACCCCATAATTAGTCAAGCACCGTGCAAGCTGGTTTGGATATTCGGTTATTAAAAAAAAAGAAAAAAAAAAAAAGAAGGTTCTCCTCATATGTGACATTGCTCAAATCGGGTAGCTTCCGATGTAACATTTCGCCTAATCTATCCATAAGACACGAATCTAAATATTATTGTGATAGTTTAAGTGCTTACAACATTACCCTACTATTTAACACATTAACTTACCAATCAGAGTGGAGTCAAAACCCACAATTGAAAGGAATTGACACTCCTCTCTTTTCCCCCAATGGTGAGATTAATCATGCACCCATTATCATTTTTTTTTCTCTCCTTATGTTCAGGTCAGCTTACGATCATCTCGACTATTTCTTTTTTCGGTCCAATCAATAGCAAGCCATCCACAATAGAACTATGAGATTCACAATAAATTTATATCTTGTGGCCTGACTTCAAGATTTCATACCTAACATTCTAGATTACAGTTCATCCGTGTTGCCACTTGAGTTACGCAAGGGGATTTCGAGCATCCATTATCATATCTCCCTATCCCATTTTGTGATTTCTGCTGACGTGGCCCAATAGGAATAAGCCAGCGAGTTTTAATTTTTGGGACACTGTCCCAAGACATTACCAAATAAAAAGGTGTGGATAGGCCGCCCAAGTTTGGTCCTTTTTGAAAGGCTCCCTCTTTCACACCACTCCTCATTTCCTCGTTTCCCCCTCACCACTCTCTCTCTCTCTCTCTCACAGAGTCAGCACAGCTGCCGTGGCCCGTGGGTTACTGGGTTTTCAGTCACTCTCTCTCAATTACAAAGTCAGCATAGCAGTAGTGGGTTTTCATTGTCACTGGCACCAAGCAAGCTCCAGCAGCTCCAGCAATAGCAAGAAAGGGCATCAAAACTCTCTCTCTCTCTCTCTCTCTCTCTCTCTCTCTATAGCAGGCTGAACTTGGTTTGCTAATCTGGGTTTTTCATCTTGAACCCTTTTACTACCTTCCTGGTATTCTACAGCTTTGTCTGTACAGTTCCACCCATTTACCGTATCTACAGATATATACATGGCTCTGTGTACATTCTCTTTACCCGGGCACTTTAATCGGCCATTGACTTCAGATTTCGCCAAAAATGGTCTTCTATATACTCAATTTCAGCACAAACACCACCAGGTTTGGGATTTTCTCTCTTTTAGTAGAAAGTAGCAGAATTTTCTAATTTACCCAAATCATAGATTTCCTACGCTTTTCATTTTAGATTTCTTTTTCCTAATGAAGCTAAATTCCTATGCTTTTCACTTAGAGATTTGGGTTTGCCCATTGGAGAGTCATACCAAATGAAGCTTTTACTCAAAATTTTACCCAAATTTGAGAAGGAATGGAGATGCTCTTAGGAAAAGAAATTAATTTTCTTGATGTTGTATTTTTCTGTTCGACTCTGTGTGTTGATTTGGAATTTATCTTTATTCGTAAGCGAATTAGGACATACATAATTGAAAGATTTCTTGTGTTTTTCTGCCTTTTATAGTAGAAAGTAGCAGAATTCTCTCATTAACACTAATGTTCTAAAAGTTGGCCGACCAGTCTCCGCCTTGGGACTAGGCAGTGGTCCAACGCCTTGATTAGGCAGCCAACTAGTCAGCGCCTCTTTTCTGCCCGACTAGCGCCTACGATTTTTATAACTTTGATTTATACATATCATGGGTTTCCTGTGCTTTTCACTTACTAAAGGAAATTAATTTTGGTGATGTTGTCCTTTTTCTGTGTTGTAGATGCTGATTTGGTATTTGCCTTTTTTTGAATGCCAATTAGGACAGACGTAATTGAAAGATATGTTTGTGTTTGTACTGGGTTTTTTTCCCCCCACAGGTCAAGAATAGGGCAGGTGGGGTTTGTGCATCACTGTCTGAGAGAGGGGATTATCATGCACAGAGGCCGCCAACGCCTCTTTTGGACACTATCAATTATCCAATCCACATGAAAAATCTGTCAATTAAGGTACCAAGTTATTGCAAAACTTAAGGACACAAAGAGGGTCATTTCAATTCATTTCAAATCAAAATAATCATAATCCCAGTTTATAACCGCAAAAATGTCATTGCCACAGCAATCTGGGGGATTTCTGTACCGGAATTTTGTTTGTAACGGTTTTTTTGACTGTTATCAAACATTTGTTGCAGGAACTGAAACAGCTGGCAGATGAACTGAGGTCTGATGTAATCTTTAATGTTTCAAAGACTGGGGGTCATCTGGGTTCGAGCCTTGGTGTGGTTGAGCTCACCGTGGCTCTTCATTATGTGTTCAATGCTCCTCAGGACAGGCTATTGTGGGATGTTGGTCATCAGGTGATTGCTACTTACCTTATGTACTTAAATAGTCAAAACAGGAAACTTTGTGGAGAGAGTAGTGCTTAATGGGGAAATTTTGTGCAGTCTTACCCACACAAGATTTTGACTGGTAGAAGAGATAAGATGCACACAATGAGACAGACAAATGGGCTGTCAGGCTTTACTAAGCGATCTGAGAGTGAGTATGATTCCTTTGGCACGGGTCATAGTTCAACCACTATCTCAGCAGGCTTAGGTAATTCTCTGTGCTGCTCTCATTGAGTCTATAAACTTAAGTTAGAACTAGAATCTCAACAAGATAGACTTGTTTAGACTTCAATTCTGTTACAGTTGTGGCTATTCATCCCGTGTTTCATGTTTCTTGGGTGCCTCGTTTCTCCTTACAGCTGTATTTTATTGGAGAAGACTATGGTTCCCTTTTTGATATTGGATTTTTTTAAAGTCCAGAAAATGATGGAGGCTTTTTGTATGTTTGCTTGTTTGTCCAATTACTTGTTTTATATTGCTGCTGCAAAATAGGTTGGATTTTCGTATGTCTTTCTAAATGAGATATCACTGTCATGTCATGATAATGTTTTGTATTGTTTATAAGCTAAACAAGGAGGCTTTACTCAAATTTTGCTCATTAGTTTGATAATTGACATGTTTTGGGTGGACAGGGATGGCTGTGGGAAGAGACTTGAAGGGAAAAAAGAATCATGTAGTTGCTGTTATAGGTGACGGTGCCATGACAGCAGGTCAAGCATACGAAGCCATGAACAACGCGGGTTACCTTGACTCGGACATGATTGTTATTCTTAATGACAACAAACAAGTCTCTTTGCCCACTGCAAATCTAGATGGGCCTATACCACCAGTAGGGGCTTTGAGCAGTGCTCTAAGTAGGTTACAATCAAATGGGCCGCTCAGAGAATTAAGAGAAGTCGCAAAGGTTACTGTTGTTTTACTTCACTAGAGTAACAATGGGAAACACCTCCCTATTTGGTTGCTAGTTGGAATTGGTTTTTCAAAATACTTCTCAGACAGCTCGTTTTGGAAACATTAAACAACTATCCTTTTCCATATAGTATTATCTTGATAGAAAACAGTTTTGTGAGAATCTAAAGCCATCATTTTAGTGTTTTCAAAAATGGGTTCTTGTGCCAAAAGTTTCTTAAAAACAAGTTTAAAAAATCGGTCTGCCAAACGACTTTTTGGATAAGCGTTCTGGAAACCAAGTTTTGAAACAGCAACCATATAGGGATGCTTTCAGTGAACCTGATTCTATTGTGATTGGGATTTTTCAGGGAGTAACCAAGCAGCTTGGTGGGCCTATGCATGAACTGGCTGCAAAAGTTGACGAATATGCCCGTGGAATGATCAGTGGTTCAGGGTCAACCCTATTTGAAGAACTTGGGCTCTATTATATTGGTCCTGTGGATGGCCACAACTTAAATGACCTTACTTCGATTCTTAAAGAGGTTAAGAGCACTAAAACAACCGGTCCAGTCCTCATTCATGTTGTCACTGAGAAAGGCCGAGGATACCCATATGCAGAAAAAGCAGCTGACAAGTACCACGGTATGTGCAAAAAGTTTCAACTTTAGAAAATCTATTGCCAAATTTAGGCTGGTTATGATGGCTGAAAGGTTATGTATTCCCATTTCCCATTGGTGTGCAGTTGATTTCAGCTGAAGAGATCACAATGTAGAATCGAGCTTTCATTTCTTTTGGCAAATCTTCTCATTGGAGTTGTCTTGTAAACCATATAAAATCCATGTCACTGACATCTAATTTCCATGTCTATGTCAATGCATTTGTGTGAGAATTAGGACAATGCCCATTTCGCATGTTGTAGTTTTGACGTATATCTACACACTTTCCACCAAATACTGACACCCTTTTCAAGCTTATTTGGCACTCTTGTGGACTGTTTTTAGCATTTTCCAATTTTGAATAGTAAGTGGACCTTGTTATTGCAGGAGTGGCCAAGTTTGATCCAGCAACTGGGAAACAATTCAAAGCCAGTGCTAAAACTCAGGCTTATACGACGTACTTTGCAGAGGCTTTGATTGCAGAAGCAGAAGCAGACAAAGATATTGTCGCAATCCATGCTGCAATGGGCGGTGGAACAGGCCTGAATCTTTTCCTTCGCCGCTTCCCAACACGATGCTTTGATGTTGGGATAGCAGAACAGCATGCTGTTACTTTTGCAGCCGGATTGGCCTGTGAAGGCATTAAACCTTTTTGTGCAATCTACTCGTCTTTCTTGCAGAGGGCTTATGACCAGGCAAGCCAACTTCCCCTCTTATTCTTTTAGATGAACACCATTGAGGGTTACGTTATATGAGCTTCGTACATGTGTTGGTTGTGGTCGTGTGGGCCTCAGATTTGTTTATTTTCATGTTTCCAAGGACATGGAGACATCAAAGTCTTTAATTTCTGATAATTGCATGTATAAGATACGGCTCTGTTGGGATAGATGCGACTTTCAAATGAAAGAATTGTTGTGATTATGCAGCTGTGAATGGCGCAAATCTAGATTTGATAGTTTACCTATGAATTACGACATTGAGTTTGGGAGTTTTATCATGATGGATTAATCCACATAAGGATCCCAAAATACATTTGTACTAACCTCTAATCGGTTTTGCACTTTATTTCATGAGCTAAATGTAGCTAAAGCTCCTATACTGTTTGGGTGTTGCACAATTTATTGCTTGATGTGAAATCCACATCTTTCCAAATGAAGCTAAAGTTTTATGCGTATGGACATGGCAAACTCAATCTCGTAGACATACTTTGTTATGAATGTTAGGTACACATGGGTACTTACATACATTTAGGCATTTAACATAGATCGAGATCATTACAAAGTTGTGCCCAACACATAGCTCTAATTTTTCCTTTGAAATTTTCTTGGTTTATACCACAGGTTGTGCATGATGTCGATTTGCAGAAGTTGCCTGTGAGATTTGCGATGGACAGAGCTGGGCTAGTTGGAGCAGATGGTCCTACACATTGTGGTTCTTTTGATGTCACTTACATGGCATGCCTACCAAACATGATGGTAATGGCTCCTTCCGATGAGGCTGAGCTTTTCCACATGGTTGCAACTGCTGCTGCCATTGACGACAGACCAAGTTGTTTCCGCTACCCAGGAGGAAACGGGGTGGGTGTCGAGCTGCCACCAGGAAACAAAGGCATTCCTCTTGAGGTATGGCTGAACCTATATTCCAGTTGTTTTCTCCGTAGACCCTGTTTGTTTAATAGGACTGTTAGTGAAGCGGTCCAGCAGATATAAAATATGGTAGGATAAGTAATGCTATCGGATGAATACTGAGGGGATTAATAATGCTACATCCCCAAGGTATTGGGTGTCCCATGTTTTGTGCGATTTTAAACGGATACTTAATCTTGGTCGCAAAATTTTGAATCACACATATGTGGTTCCCTTCAATATGTAATCCAATCTGATGCTCTAATCTGAGCAAACAAACTGGGCCTCAAGATATGAGATAACCTGTGTATCTTGGATATCATCAGACATGCTACAAAGATGCAAAAGGTCCAACCAAATGTGTGATATGTGGTCCCTTGGATTTCTAGTTCGGACAACCAAACGGGGCCTTAGTGAAAGGAAAAAAAAATCATGAGCATTTGAAAAGGCAAAGTTTTATACTTTTATGTATGAATTGGGACTTTTGCTACAGGTTGGGAAAGGCCGTATATTGATAGAAGGGGAGAGAGTAGCACTGTTGGGGTATGGATCAGCTGTTCAAAGCTGTTTGGCTGCAGCTGCCTTGGCAGAAGCCCGTGGTTTACAGTTAACAGTCGCAGATGCCCGCTTCTGTAAGCCATTGGACCATGCTCTTATTCGCGCCCTAGCAAAGTCACATGAGGTCTTGATTACAGTAGAAGAAGGAGCAATTGGGGGGTTTGGGTCTCACGTTGTTCAGTTCCTTGCCCTAGATGGACTTCTTGATGGCACAGTAAAGGTATGAAGTTATGAGATCTTGTATCCAAATTATGGTTTTTAACTTCTGATTATAGTCTTGTGTCATGGTTCAACTTCTTGGTAAATACAAAAGTTTTAGACTACTGTTGTTTCCATCGGAATCTGTTTGGTTACAGTGGTCAAAATCTTTTGCACATAGCACTTCCAGTTCCAAACTCTAGTACCATCAATGTGGAACCATCTTTCTCATGTTCTCTCAAAGTTAGTTCTTCTCCAAAAAGTTTCCAGAGAACAAATTCTGAAAACCCTCAACGAATCAAGGACCTGCTTGATATATTTTTAGGATTACTAGAACCTGTTTTTGGGATTTTTTTTTTTGTGTTGATTGTTTTAGAAAAGAACCAGAGAGATGTATTTGAATTCTCAAAAAACTCTCTGTGCTCCTAATGACTACGATATGCACACCGTAGGTGTTTGCTTTCAACCGCACTTTCTTGAAAGTGTTATGCAAACTTTATTTCAAATTTGCAACCAAATATTTTTCTGCTCTTTTCGAGAAATGGATCTAGATAGCTTTTTCTTATTTCTGCAGCCAAACAGGAGCTTAGGCTTTCTACACATTATTTGCTAATTTATATGCTTTCTGTTAATAACCGTGAACAAGATAGATGGAAAGTTTGAAACCTCAGCTCCAGGTAGCTTATTTTGCGTCTTTTTGAAATTCATTTTGCAGTGGAGGCCACTGGTTCTTCCCGACCGGTACATTGAGCACGGTTCACCGGCTGACCAACTGGCAGAAGCTGGTCTTACACCATCTCATATTGCAGCAACTGTATTCAATATGCTCGGACAAACGAGAGAGGCTCTGGAACTCATGTCATAGAAAGAAACGTGGGGATTTCAGCTCTCTCAACAATGTACAAATACAGTGACTGTAAGAATTCTGATATATTTTTTTCCCATTTCCATTCTTTGGTAGCATATTGTAGCCTCACCGAATAGATGCAGGGGCGGCCCTTGGGCACAAGGCCAGCAGATTGCCGCCTAGGCCCCCACTTTTCGGCCCAAAATTAGTGCCCCAAACCAAAATATGTAATGAATAATGTATGCAGCTCAAAGTTGAACAAGGTCAAGTGGTAGGAGCAACAGATGAAAAGCCACAATTGTACTCTCACGATCGAATAATGCCTCAAGAGTGCCTCACAATTTTTTGTATGATTCACGTCAAGTTAGCGTTGGCGACTGAGGCATGTGTTATAAGGATAAAGGGCCCCCATCCTGTAGTTTCGCCTCGGGTCCCAAAAATCTGAGGGCCAGCCCTGAAGAGACGACGGCAAAAAGAATTAGCTGGATCAAAAGTGAAGCGGTTCTTGTTCTGATTAAAAGACGGCGTTCTTGTTACCTTTCTATCGATTTAGGAAAATTACTGAGAAACTTTAGATACCCGAATGAGGAACTTCTGAACTTTCAGTGTTAATATGGTATCAGATACTGCCATAATATGTTTTACTACTACTTCTTGGGCAGTCAGTAGCCAATAGTGTTGCATTATCAGGAAGGGTTGCGATACAACCAAATCAAAGGATAGATTGATTAAGAGAGAAACTTTCCGAAAGAGATACAAAGAGTTTACGCTCTCGAAAATTCCATTTTTTCAGATAAAGGAACAGAAGGATACCAAGTTGAGGACAGAAGAGAACATCAAGCAGACGGACCTGGGGATGCTGCGGAGAAGCTCCAGCGATCATCCCCCATTCCCAAGCAGACATTTTTTTTTTGCATTTGACATTGTTGTTAGAAGGTGTTGCTTGCATGTTACATTACGTTCCATTATTGCAATTTTGATGGGGTGCCATTACGTAGTATGTCCTGGGCCAGGTTGTGCGCTGTGCACCTCGGACTAATCCCTACAACCCCTTCGATAGTCGTTTCACACGCTCACGCGTGAGGGTGAGGTGGTCGCAAGAGTTGCTGACAAGAAGAATCGAACCTGAGATCTTAAGAGAACAAAACCCCTATGTCCCATCGCAAGACCACTTGGCCAACCCCTCGGACTGTATGGTCCAATATTCTTTCTCTGTAACACCCTTTGAAGTTGGTATTGGGGTGTCGAGCAAAACCAAGTAGGCAAAGGGGTGTCCGATTATGTTCTCTTTTTCTTTTACTTTTTTCCTTTCTCCATCAGGGTGTCCAATTATGTTATTGGAGAGGTTTTTGGTTGCAAATTGGATACCACGTAACAGTATTCAGCGCCCATTTGAGCCATTCAAACGTGTTTTGGACGGTCCAAATCCGAGCACTCTCTCTCCCTCTTTTCGGATCTGGGCGGTCTAAAAAACGTTTGGACGGCTCGAATGGGAATTTCTCATGTTATTTGACACTAGGCAAATTCATGACATAAAGAGGGAGAAAGTGGGGGAATTAATTAATTTATGAAATTCCTCAGATGAATACGTGTTGTGTTGGGATGTCCAGGTGCCAATAATAAGATGCCTAGTTTTAGTGGAAAATGCAATAACTAAAGTTTGTCGGTGGGAATTTACCCCAAAAAAAGTTTGTCGGTGGGGTGGGGATAATGAAAAACTCTCTCTCTCTCTCTCTCTCTCTCTCTCTCTCTCTAAATTCATTCTCAAAACTGGGTGTAGTGGAATCAATCGTTAATAAGCAGTTCTTCAAGATAATTGATTTCCCATTAAAAAAAGATAGTGGTTTTAGATAAGACATATTGATTCGTTAAAATCTTATTCTAAGTTGACTTATTGTACGTAATAATAAAGTACTAAAAGTCAAAACACATTTTATTAAAAATTCGTAGAATCTCAAATCAAGCTTAAAACAGCTCAAAACTTGGATCAACATGTTCATACCTCATTAAAAAAAAGAAAAAGAAAAAAGCCAAGCTACATAAGTCCGCTCGTGAGACTTGATTAATGCTCATTTGAGAAGACAACTATTGCTAAATAAATTAAGCTCGAACATATTTTTAACTTGTTTAATTAGAACCCTATTGGACAACCCAATTGGGTTGACGTGCATATTAAATTTAGGGCACCGCTATTTGTAACCACAAATTTTCTGAACGTAGCATGCGTACCATATTATATACAGGTGTGTACTATATTATAAACAAGTTACGTTCAGAAAATTTGTGGTTGCAAATAGCAGTGCCCTAAATTTATATGATAATTGGCAGAAAGACAGAGCACTAGGGCCTCAGGGGATTCATACAGGGATTGTGATTCTATTTTGAACTTATGTGCTTACTCAAAATAAAAGATGAAGTTGTTGATGAAGAAAACAAAAGGGAATTACCGGGATACAACGCGTAAAGAACATCAAATTCAAGTGGAAAAAGAAAAACATCCCAACTAAGCCAACGACGGGCAACGTACCCCGGATTAATAACTCACAACGGGAAATACAAAAAACGGGAAGTAAAGGAAAAAGAAAGCAGTTCGCAAGATATCAACTTGAAAATAGAAGAAACCAGCAAAAGCAAAACAACAAATCATCGGTCAATCCATACTACTAATTCATAGCATATCTGATTTATTTGTTAATAACTGCTAATTTACGACCCGACATTTCTTCCTAATCTCCCCATCCTTTCCAGTAAGCAATTCGACGGCTCCCATCTTCTCCATCGACTTGTTAAACTCGAAAAAGAAATCGTCTGTCGACTGCAGTTGTTTCACCATCTCCGCCGATTTTTTATCGGTGAGGAGTGCGGCGTCGGATTGGAACAAACCCTTGTGTTGGTTAAGGATAGTGAAGTAGTGAGAGTCAAATGTGAGGGAGCTACGAGGGTCCATTTCCACAGTTGTTGAGGATTTTGCTGGATTTGGGCACTGTTTTTTCAGGGATTGGGCATAAGTTGGGTTTAGAGAAGGGTCAGAATCGCCTTTTCCAGTGAAATTGTATAGCCTGTTTGAAAAGGTTTTTTTTTTTTTTTTTGATCCGCGTTTGAAAAGGTTGCACAATAGGCCACTCCAATGGTATGTCCACCTGTTTAAATAAAAATGATTCGTCATATCAGAGGGACATGGCAGAAAGTAGGTAAAAAAATTCCAAATTTTTGGAACACTCGAGATTTGTCCGATCGTTAATTTCATGGTCTCGGAATTAGTCGAAATGCGCCCAAGTTGGTTCGGGCATCCATTATTAAAAAAAAGGGTGGGTCAAAAAATCCCAATGACAAGACAGGTTTTTGTGTTCTTAGTTTGGTTTTTAGGGCATGGTTAATAATAATTCTATTTTTTAATAATTTAATTGTATATTATTTATAATTAACATTGTTGAAGCATAAACTAAATTTAGGACTTTGGCACAAGAAAGTTAAATTCAAACAAGTTCAATTGACAAAACTCCATTTGACAAAATCCTAAGATGAAAGATATTATTGAAAAAGATATAAATATCAGTTATTGGAAACTTTACAATATCTCTAGAAAATATCTTAGAGTTTTTTTGTAAGAATTAATCACATGTGTAATTCTAGAATTATCTCAAAATTTATCTTGTATGAAAATATCTTTGTACTAAGGCCTTCCATGGAGTAGTATAAATAGGGATAAATTTTAGCCATTTTGTACCAAGCCAAAAAAGTTTGAGTTCAAGTGTAATACATACTCTCCTTCCCCACACTAAACAATAGAAATTCCTACTATCCTAATTTGAATACGCTAGACCTCACCCAGCTCAACCTCGAGCAACCTCGCCCGTGCTCCCGGAGAATTCTGATGGTCTTCTTTTTGCCATTTCTTGACAGAAACCTATGAACAAGTCTACCAGACCGCTGTCGGTCTCGATGAAAAACACGGTAGTCCAAAATAGATCTATGCAGTTTTACGTGCTATCTATGTAATGCGTTTTTCCCCGTTTATTATTGTATTACAGACTAATATCTATAATCAAGTTATTTTCGTTAAATATAGTGGGGTATTTTAGTTCATGTATGCGAGGATAATATCTTGTCTAGAAATCCGTACAAACATGGGTAGTCCATTTATTTTTTGAATGGCAACGGGTAGTCCATTTTGTTCAGCGGAAATGCCCATACACGGATTGTGTAATAGTAAAAAAGAGTTCATATAACTAACCCGAGATTGTAATCATCATATTCATCAATGCATTTTTAACATGTTCCCAAAAACCCGAGGTGAACATATTATTACATCTTGATCGATCCAGTGCACAGCATGTTAGGTTACGTTCCATTATTGATGCAGGGATAAATGGGGAGAGAAGGTTTAATTGGATGTATTTGAACATCTTTAAATTTCCTTAAGAAAGTTACTCCACAATCCAAAATCCTTCACTGCCTTCGGATTTTTTGAGTCCTTGGCCTTACCGATTCTCCACCGACGGTCACGCAAGGTCCACTCCAGATTTCGCACAGAAAATCGAGCCATTCAATAATTTAAAAAAAAAGGCAGATGAGTCCGTGAAAAATCAGCTCAATATAATATGTATAGGTACTTGATCCAATCTTCTTATTTTACATTGACTTATCGGTCCCCAATCTTCACTGCCTTAGTGTTGGTCTGATATTTTTTTTGCAATTTTGGTGGGGTGCCATTTCGTAGTATGGTCGTATCTTTCTTTCTTTTCTTTTCTTTTTTAATGCAGGGTGTCCAGAGTCAATTTGTGCACTTCGGACTAATCCCTACAGCCTCTTCTACAGCCGTTTCACACGCTAACACATGAGGGTGAGGTGGTCCCTGGCAATGAGAATCGAACTTGAGATCTTAGGAGAGTGCAAACTTCTAAGTTCTAGTTCAAGACCACTTGACCAACCCTTGGGTGTATGGTCCTACTCTATATTCTTTCTCTGTAACACCCTTTGAAGTTGGTATTGGGGTGTCGACCCAAAACAACTTGGCAAATGGGTGTCCAATTATATATGTTATTGGAGAGGTTTTTGGTTGCGAACTGGGTACCACGTGGCTGTATTCAGCGTCCATCAGAGCCGTTCAAACGTATTTTGGGCGGCCCAAATTTGAGCACTCTCTTTCCTCTTTTTCTCTGCTCGGATTTGGATACCACATGGACTATACCGAATTTTGCACCAAAAAATTTCTCATGTTTTTTTTTTTTTGGAACCAGACGATTTTATAAAGGGACTAAGCCCAACACTCAAGGAGAAATTTTACACCAAAAAATTTCTCATGTTATTGACACTTGGCACATTCATGAGATGAAGATGCATAAGCAGGGGATTCATGCAGGGATTGTGATTCTATGTTGAATTTATGTGCTTATACTCAAAAGAAAAGATGAACTTGTTGATGAAGAAAACAAAAGGGAATTACCGGGGCACAACGCGTAAAGAACATTGCCTATAAAAAAAAAAAAAAAAAAAACACACGTAAAGAACATCAAATTCAAGTGGAAAAAGAAAAACATCCCAACCAAGCTGACGTACCCGGGATAACTCACAACTGAATAAAATGGTAACGGGAAATAAAAAAACGGGAAGTAAAGGAAAAAGAAAGCAGTTCGCAAGATACCAACTTGCAAATAGAAGAAACCAGCAAAAGCAAAACAACAAATCATCGGTCAATCGATACTACTAATTCATAGCATATCTGATTTATTTGTTAATAACTGCTAATTTACGACCCGGCATTTCTTCCTAATCTCCCCATCCTTTCCAGTAAGCAATTCGATGGCTCCCATCTTCTCCATCGACTTGTTAAACTCAAAAAAGAAATCGTCTGTCGACTGCAGCTGTTTCACCATCTCCGCCGATTTGTTATCGGAGAGGAGTGCGGCGTCAGATTGGAACAAACCCTTGTGTTGGTTAAGGATAGTGAAGTAGTGAGTGTCAAATGTGAGGGAGCTACGAGGGTCCATTTCCACAGTTGTTGAGGATTTTGCTGGATTTGGGCACTGTTTTTTCAGGGATTGGGCATAAGTTGGGTTTAGAGAAGGGTCAGAATCGCCTGTTCCAGTGAAATTGTATAGCCTGTTTGAAAATGTTGCACAATGGGCTACTCCAATGGTATGTCCACCTGGTTAAAAAAAAAAAAACGATTCGTTATATCAGAGGGACATGGTAGAAAGTGGGTCAAAATATTTCAAACTTTGGGGTCACTGGAGATTTTTTTGGTCGTTAATTTCAGGGTCCCAGAATTTGTCGAGGCTTTTGTGTTCTTAGTTTTGTTTTTGGGGCTTGGTTAATAACAATTGAACATGCAAAGCAAATCATGAAAAATATCCCATGATTGATAATATGCCTTTACCTGATAATACTACAAGATCAGTGGCGCTAAGGCCTTTCTTTGCAAATATTTTCTTGAGAGTGATGAAGTCTGAAAACGGCGACGGAATGTTTCCGGCGAAATCCGATGCCAAAGAAATCCTTCCATCTCTTCTTCCGGTGAGAACGTCCCATTTAGCCTGCTTAAACTGCATGCCACCAAGAAAAAAAAAACTTGTGAAGGCACACGAAGATATTAGTAGTTGAATTTCATTTTTGTGTGATTATACAAAAAATAGAAAATATTAGCGGTCGAAAATTTTCGTTCTTTTAACTTAGGATCAAATCCTAACTCCGTCACTCATCTATGGGGTCCACATCCACACAGGTCTTTTGTGCGTGTTCCTCGAGTTTAATTTCTCTGCACATAAAAACACGAATTTTTTTAAGGACTTACAGGGAAGGAAACTGAATCCCTAGCTGCCAACGCTAGAATATCAGCACAGGAAACAATGCCAGGGCAAACTTGCTCAACTTTAGCCTTGACATCATCTATCACATCGAATCCAGAGAGTGTAAGGTTAGGTATTGTATCCTTCTCGGACTTGGTAGTTCTGACCGTGTCCAGCAGTACCGACGCATCGCAGCCCTGCCACACATTATAACAACAAAATCTTATGTTCAATTAAAATTTGTCATGTTGTTTTGCACTCTTCTCATTTGATATATAGTGAATACTTTATGATTCACGAAATGTACCTAATTATAAATTTACGTCTATTGTTGTATCGTGCTTTCGACCAGAGTGTTAATTTTTTTTGTTCAATTCTGTGCTTGATTTTGGGTCGAATCCACAATATTTAACTGTTGCATCAATGGCTAGAAAATGGACATACCCTAACAAAACAGTCATGAAAATGCATCCTAAGCAGTTTAGCACCCAAACTAGGGTTCTTTTGAGCTTTGCTCCATGTGAGGTTCCTAACCAGCTGCTCAGCTTGTGGGCAGCTCTTCTCATAGAAATTCTTCCTCAACCCATTTGCTTCACACTCCCTTATGAGTGCTCCAAACACAACAAGGCAAACCAACCCAATGGAAAACATTTCTCTAGCACTCATTTTGGTTCAAAATTAAGCAAAACAAACACAAAAAACATAGGGGTGGCAATAGCAAATTAATTAGGAATTCCAAGTCTCTAAAACTAGACCAATGTATCCATATATAGCACACACAAGCTAAAGGACATAGGATTTTCCTTTTATAGGCAACGAAAATGATAGCCCCCATGAAATCATGAGTTCATGACCATTGTGGGGAGAAGAAATAAATCTAAGATTTAATTACCCTCTTAATTTCTCCTTGATCTTAGTTTGCGGGTCTTGTCAAAGGACTCATTTGTTTATCTTCCCAATGCAACTGTTATCTAGTTCGTATACTGGAGGTTGTTAACTTTAGGACTCCGGAATTAGCCGAGATGCGCTCAAGCTGGCCCGGACATCCAGTTATAAAAGAAATATTAATTTTCTGAAGTGCTCATGATGAAATAAAATGATCATAGCATAGCAATTAGACATATAAGTAATGCCGTGATGAATATTATATTTCTTCATATCTAAGATTAACTAATGTGATTCTAAATAACACCAACCGTAGTACCTGATACTCCACATAGCAATTATAATTGGACGAATGCCATAAAAGTGTTTATCTAAATTGTCAGGATCCTCTAAGAAGGAAAAATAGGCCGGTCCAGTTTTGACAATTTTGGATTATCTATCTGATCCACTTTGATGATACGAACTATTCATGTCATCTTTAACGAAACATACTAGCTAGATCGGACCTTGTTTATTTCAACATGAACAAGTTGCAGTCACATATATGATGGTCGATTTCCGATCGACACAATTTTCGCAATTGTTGAGCTTCTCGACAATTCCTAAAAAATTTATGATTCCAGTTTGACCCAGAAATGTTAAAACTGGACTGATTTCGATTAAAAAACAAATTTAGAGCAGCAGTACACAAAAATTGTCACTGTGGTGTTGTAGATTACATGCAGATGGGGATTTTAAAGGCTGATCAGAGTACGCCTCGTGATTCATCGTGCGGTAAAAACGAAAGGATTTGACGTTTCTCATAGACTCGCAGACCTCTCCTATGGGAGCCAAGGTGTACAAAGATGGGCTAAACACATCGTTACAATGTAAAAAGCTTTGTTTAATCCAACGGTGGCATATGCACCCACCGTCACGTTTGTCGGTGCTCAAATTGTTGGCAAAAAAAATAAAATAAAAAATTGCTGGATGAATCTAACCGTGGCTTACGTTGACTTTTGACAAATTGATTTACTCCCCATACCTATCAGTCCCTGATGAAAAGGAAGAAAAAAATGTCACATGCATGTTCATTTTCATTAGAAAAAATTATCTCCAACAACCATCCTAACGTGCGAAAAAGGAAAAAAATAAAAATAAAAATTTGCACCGTAGGATTTAATGGTACTTTGTTTTTTTGTTTTTGGGAAGGATCAGAAGCTCAAAGCTATAAGATTCGAACTCAACCCGAGAGGTTGGCCTGGTGGTCAAGGACTCAAGACCAGAGACTTAGGTTTGCTCCCTCATGTTTGAAATTTCTCAAGTACTATTAGTTTCTTTGGGTTCAGTCCATGCAGAATTTTGCTCTCGTTTTTATTGAGGCCCTCGCTAGTGGACGGCGAGATTGGTCTCCCAAGATTAACCGAGGTCTATGTAAGCTTGCCCAGATACCTAGTTATATAAAAAGAAGAAGAAGATTCGAACTCAATATGATATTTAGTCTGTTTTGCTCGTTGTACCAATTGTCGAGTTTGCTTTAATAAATTTTTTGCCGTTCCAAAAAAAAAATTCAATCTTAGTTGTTTATTTGCTTCTAATTAAGCAAACATTAATGTTTCATTAACTCATCTTGCTTGTTTACTTATCTTTCTCATTACTCATAACACTAAGCAAATTAATAAGCTAGGAATAACCAAATAAACTTAGCTTATTAAACAAGCAAGTAAACAAAGTGGATCACCAAACGGGGCCTCAATGTAGAAGTGTCTTAGAGCATCTCCAACCCTTTTTTTTTCTCGGCAAACGAAATAATTTTATTACTCGAAGGGGTACATCAAGGGGAAAAATACAAAATAAACAAAGAGAGTAAGACCATCCAACAGATAGTTGGACAGATACAACGCCTCAACAGGAACTACAACTTGAGCTTTCGAATTCCATCCAAAAACAACCTAAAGTCCTCCACCGAGTAAAACTTGATCTCAAACCTGGACTTCATCCACATAGCAACTCTGGTTTTCACAAGCTCACCCACCTCCTCGATACTAGTAGTTGCATTGTTGAATACGTAGTCATTTCGGACTAACCACAAGGACCATAGTGTAGCATAAAAAGAAGCTGCCCACAACTGTTTCTCCAAGCCTCCAAAGCTGTTGTCGAACCACCATAAAGCTAAATCCACCAAAGATGGAGGGCATACCCACACAACATGCCACCAATCTAGAATCACTGACCAGATGCTAGCTCCAAGAAAACTGGCAATATAGAAACAAATGATTAGGGGTTTCTGGTTGCAGGGAGTGATAAGCACCCGAGAATGTAATAAAGGGTGCGCTAGTATTTAGTCTTAGTTAATTTTATCGTCTAATTAGTTGCTTTTTAATTACCTTTGCTCGTAAGGTCGTTTAGTTATGTTTTGTAGAAAAATCATTCAATAAAGGAGTTTCAAAGGCCAAAGCTTGTCAAGGATGTCTAAGGTTCACAAACGATCAAGATTGGAATAATAAGTCCCAAGAGCAAAGCAAGCCAAGCCAAGCCAAGAATCAAGGAACCAAGGGCTAGATTTAACCCAGTTTCCATCGGTACCGAGCTGCTTCAACACCAGCCAATTGCTGGCCATTAACTTCTCGGCATCGGTAGAAAGGAATTGAGTCTATCGGTACCGAGGTGTTTCCTGGTGACAACATCATGCCTTAGTCTTCTCGGCATCGGTAGAAAGGAATTGAGTCTATCGGTACCGAGGTGTTTCCTGGTGACAGCATCATGCCTTAGTCTTCTCGGCATCGGTAGGCAAAAGGAAGTCCATCGATACCGAGCCATTTCCCAACGCCAGCACTAATCAATTCGGTATTGATACCACATTTTAAAGTCTATCGGTACCGAGCACCTTTCAAGCAGCGTACCAGCTTCGCTATCGATACCGAGGCCTTACGAGGGCTTCCGATGAGGATCTTTGGGGAATATTCCATACGCGTACTCAAGGCCTTTAATTAGGAATGACATCACATTGTACATACAGGTAGGAGTTAGATTTGATTGCACCTTTTTAGATCTAGATCTAGATTTCAAATTTCTGAACTTGTTCTGCATTGTTTTTCATTTTTCAGCCACTTACTTTTTAATTTACAGCCTTAATTAGTTAGTTTTTGTAAATTTTGCCTTTATTAAAGTTGTAGACAATCTCTCGATCTATCATAATCTCTAGTTTATTTCAAGTCTTGCATTTCA
>JAOTQK010000019.1:26613636-26639710 GCA_025642025.1 Rhododendron ferrugineum
AAGTGCAGCTGCTTTGAGGTCTATCATGTGTAGTCTCTTTTTGGGTCTATCATCATGTAGCTTTTTTGTTGATCTGTCTTTGTGGAGTGTGGATTGAATTCTGTTTAAAATGTGGGGAAGAATATCCATATGTTCAGTTCTTTTGGTTTTCATGACACATGTGAATATCATTCCTCTATCGCTTGACAATGAATGATTCTTGGATGGCGATTGTTGTTGTGTCATTGGTCAGTTTAATCTTTATTATCCTTTTAATTTAAAAATAATAAATTCTTTTTGTCCGACCTAGCAGGATTGTGATCTGTACGAGATTTTGTTCCGATGCCGTAATGGGGCACCCCATTAGTCATGAAAAGTGAGATTAGGTCCCCGAAAATTAAGCTAGTTCGGACACCCTAAATTATTTTTAAAACGGAGTATTAAAAATTACTAGGTGCAGAACAAACATGCCATAGAATGGTCTTAGTCTTACATAGGAAAGGATCAAAGGATGAAGAAATCTGGTTGGCGTACTCGTTTAACCCAACCCTAATAATTCCCACCAAAACTTTATTTATATTTCTAGAAAGATGTGCATGTCCCCGTTCTACTTTCTCAAATAAGTACTTAAAAAATAATGACTTATTTTCAAACTTAAAAATAATGGACTTACAAAAATAATTTTTCAAAATTTTTTTGCAGAGTTTGAAATCTATATTGCATATTTTTTTTATTTCAATAAGTCTGTTATTTTTAAGTTTGAAAATTGCAAATAAATATTTATTTTTTCAGGGGTAAACCGGAACACAAATTGGATAATTTAATAACTAAAAAGTTTATTAATTAGGATTAAGGTACACACGTCAATTAGTTGGATTAACAAGGGTTCATTAGGTCAAAGCGAATTTATAGGAAACAGTCAAAGTTGATGTTTACACTCTTTATTCACTCGGTTTGAGCTGTGATTAGTTTAAATAATCAGGTTTCCACTTAATCCAGTGGACCCCACAGTTTTAAAAATAGAATGGTTTCCCCAAAGTCAAGTTCAGCTCACCTTCGTACCCCCGTAAACGAGACAAACAAAAAGGAAAAAGGGTTTAAAGACCCCTCGAAAACGCAAAATGCCATTAATGTGCTGACTCACACTTTCCGCAATGCCAATCAATGTGCTGATCATCTTGCTTGCTTGGGAGCCGAACGAAACGACGAGCTGGTTGTTGCAGTGACTATTATTCCCATCTCCCTACGGGAGTTCTTGATTAGAGATAGACTTCTTCTTAGACAGGTTTTAGATTAGTGTTGTTACGGCCTTATCTCGGCTTGTTCTATCCTTTAACTTCGCTATGACTCTGCTGTGGACTTTGGCTGATTAGTTATATGAATTTCTGACGTACCTATATAAAAACAAAAACAATGAAATGCCTAAAGTTTTTTCTTTCAGCAATTTGAGAGTTATTCCCCAAAATTAGTAGTACTATATAAAACTCAACCTTTCCTGTCTTATTCCGAGCTCACAACGATAATATGAATTGTTCATTCCTTACACCTCGGAAAAACATTTTGCCCCAAAAAAAAAAAAAAACAGCTTGATGAGATTGATAGATACATGAGCAGAATGTATAATTCTCTGGGAGTGGAATGTCTCAGGTCCAAGAATGAAAGAGAAAAAAGATTAGGTCTACAAGAAACACTCTCTCAGTAGAGAAAACTTGTTCCTCTTTTCAGTCCTAATTCACATAAAAATCGTCCTTTCCAAGATATTTCTTTAAATTTCGGTTTAGAATAACTCCTGAACGATGTTCGGGATCTGAAAAACGTCGAGTTCCATTTTAATAGATTGTTAAGCTATTTTCGTTCTATGTCATTGATGAGTGATTAAATTTTGAGAATGCGTACTTTTTGGTATTATTATTAACGATTAACTTTAGAACAATGTACTCTCTCTTTTTTCTTTTTCGTTTTTGGTATAACTACATGGGCGGCTGTAGTGTCTAATGTGGGGATTTGCTGGCAAGAAATACACCAAGATTTTGTATATTTATTTAGCATTGTCTGCGCTGGATCATTCGCAAGAAGCCAAAGAAAAGAAAAATCGACGCAGATGACCGGGCAATTAAAACTAGGATAATAATACCATTGGAAGAGACGGTGACCATAAAAAGTTAAAAACATGCAATAAACATCTAGTTAGTTAATTACATTAAAACATATACTATATAATAATGGAAGTTTGAAAACACAAATGTCAAAGTCAACGGTATTAGTTCAAAATTTAAATCTAATAAAATTCCTTAACCGTGTTTTAGTTACCCACCAAGATTCCATCTCCACATGCCCTCCTAATTCTTTTTGGTTCAGTTGGTTTGTTGCCATCCTTTAGTGTTGGTTCTCAGGTGCCTTTTTACCGGTGTGCCCGAGATCTGTTTTATCTTTATTATCTTCTTTAAAGATTTATACGGAGTAAAATCTTTTGCTTAGCAAAAAAAATTGCTTTTCTTCCTCCCTTCTTTTCCTTGAGATGATCACCTCTAACATCCACTTTCTCCAAATTAAAACATATACTATTAATGGAAGTTTGAAAACACAAATGTCAAAGTCAACAGTATTTGTTCAAAATTTAAAAACATGCAATAAACATCCAGTTAGTTAATTACATTAAAACATATACTATTAATGGAAGTTTGAAAACACAAATGTCAAAGTCAACAGTATTTGTTCAAAATTTAAATCTAATAAAATTCCTTAACCCTGTTTTAGTTACCCACCAAGATTCCCTCCCCACATGCCCTCCTTTTTTTTTGGGGTTCGGTTGGTTTCTTGTCATCCTTTGGCCGGTGTTGATTCTCGGATGGCTTTTTGTCGGTGTGCTCGAGATTCGTTTAATTTTTATTATCTTCTTCAAAGATTAATAAAATCTTTTTGCTTAGCAAAAAAAAATTGCTTCTTCCTCCCTTCTTTTCCTTGGGATGATCACCTCTAACCATCCACTTTCTCCAAATTTAGGGCTAGCTTGTTCCAACCAAGCTAAAAAGGATACTCCCTCCGTCTCAATTTTTTTATTCTTTGTTCTGCTCGATTTAACCGGATAAAAACTATTTATATAATCTGATTGATATTACTTTTCATAAGCGCGCAATTTGAAACTTGTTTAATGGATATCGATTAGTTCCATTAGGCAAAGTTTTAAAAATCACCTATAATATCATATATTTAAAGATACTTCGTTTGTCCACGCTTTTGGTCCAAAATTAATGAAGGCTATTTGCTTCAGTAATGGGATTATGCTCCAGCAATAGTCACTTTTTTTCCCCTTTTGGGTGGAATATATTGCAAAATATGATACCCGTCACTTAGTATTGCCACGTCACACTCGGCCAAGGAGTATTTGCCATGTCAACCCACACAACTATCTATAAGGGATCCCAATACACCTACTTCAGGACCGAATTCTAAAGTTCCACAATGTGGGAGGTGGTGTTAAGAGTACATTTAGCCCTGCTACGAGGATTCAAACTTTTAGTCTTGTCCAATCAAGTCCAAATTTCCACCGCTGAACCAACCCCTCTGAACTGTACCCTGACAATAGAGTTGGCCTAACGGTCTGATTGGTACTACGGGCAAGAAAGAGCGCGGAGGAGAAAATTTTCTCCAATAAGTATATAACTACACACAAATACACAAACACTTACACACACTCACTCACAGTAGGAAGTGAATCTGGGACCAATGGTATCAGTTTCCTCCTGGGTAATGTGTTATTCCACACACCAAAAAAACCACATAAAACAGCTCATTTTGGCTGAATTAAGCAAACTCCAAGCAACCAGAAGAAGAGAAAAGGAAAACAAACGAATATATACACTGAAGTAATTTTCTTTTTTGAGAAGAAGAGCGCTGCAATTGTCATTACAAAGAAGATCCAAGAGGATGAAATTACAGAGATACAGGACAATATGACACGGTGGAAAAAGCACCCGAAAGAAACACTAAGAACTCCATAATACAACCCCAGTTAAAAACAACTGAAGCACACTCAACAATGACAAGACTTGCCTAGCTACACGCCGGTGAACAAGGAGTATAAGCAAACAAAATTTGAGCACTAAAGAATATACACCGAGAAAGAAAGGGAAAAAAGCAATCTTATTTGCGTTTAGTCACAGGCAGATAATCATCACTGTTTTGTTTCAACGATATCGTTGAACAGGTTTACTTGATGCGGTCTGCGAAGAGACGGTGTCTGCCATCCAAGACATAAAAATGTGTTACAATTAAGGTGCATACACATCAGTCTTACCCACAATGCAGTGGAAATATAACACAAAGAACATATATATGAAACTAAATCAAGTTTTATTATCTTTTGCTAACAAACAACATCGGCATCTTGGTTGTGTTTGGAACTTAGGGAAAGAAATGGAAAGGAATGGACAGTTTCAAAAAAATTCTTTCCATTGTTTGGTTTCTAGAGAAGGAGAAGGGAAAGTTTAAAAAACAAGTTCAATTTTCTCTCCAATTTGTCCTTTAACTTTCCCTCTAATTTCCCTCTTAAATATTCTCTTCTTTATTCTTTCCAACCCCAAGTTCCAAACAGAGATCCAAATACGATTTGTTCGGATACACGCATTAGCATGCAAAAGGTTGCAATTCATTTGTAAGAATGACATGCATTTCCCCATTCTGATTGAAGAAATTCAAATTTTCCGAGATAGATTAATTTTTCGAAAGTACAAACTAACCTTTCGTACTCTAGCTTCTGGGTTACTATTCCCTTAAGTAGCAGCTCGGAACTGTAAACTGCAGCCCCTGGAAATAAAAAAAGGTTCAAAATTCCAAGTCAGACGATCATTATTAATCGACTAAGGCTGGAAAAGTGTGTATTATAATTAACCTTTCTCAAGAAAAGGCGCACATATAGCATAATCTTCCTCACACGATAAAACCAAGAACTCCTCCGGAATTTCACCATCCTTGAATGCTGATCTGCCAATTCTTTCCACCTCCTGAGCAGTTTTACACTTCAGCATTAACACAGGGAATTCAAAATTAACCATATTCTCGACATTAATGCACATAGCTCTCAATAAAAGAACAGAAGCCCTACGAACCTGGCCATGAACTGCCTTGATCAAGCTCGCCAGTAATTCTTTACAAGGTTTTGTATTTGGAGTGATCAGAACTTTTTGCCCCTGGATAAAAGAAAATATGTGTAAAGGAACGGAACAGCAGCTGCATTTGATTAATCAAGAATCGCGAGATCACCTGTAAAAGTGGACGTTGGCACGCACGTGCCAATGAAACTGGCAAGCTAAAGCCAAACTCCTTTTCCTTTTTGGCATCTCTCAATATGTAAGTTCTCTCGTCAATGAAACAACCAGCTTGTCCACAGCTCTCAAGCCATAAATGCGTCACCACTGGTTTGCCTAAGGCAATAGCTTCTAACATATTCCTCGTTCTCACAAACTCATCTGTTACGAAGTGTGTGGCTTCTGAAATAGAGGACGCTACTGAAGCTCCTAGCCGAGCCAAAATCTGTGACGAGAACAATAATAAGGCACATTATGAAGTTGGCTGGGGTACCAATGTTTCCCGACTCAAAAAGGTTATTAAGGTCTTTATTTTTGTTTAGGGTGTCACTATAAACTCCTTTTCAATCTCCTTTTCTCACTTAACGTTAAGGAGTGGTCAAGTGACCAACCTCGCATATGTGCAGAGCCGCCAATGGGCACGCATAAGTTTCAACCTGCTAAGGAAAGAGCAGAAGATACCACAAATGAGTACCTTCTTCTGCTGCTTGATCATATCCCCATTCAAGTGGTGACTGAACAAGACTCGAACATTAGCCATCTCTCGCCTCCTCCTAGAATCTCTGGTTGTAGAAGTAGCCTCTGGACTGTTGGAAATTAAGCTCTTGATTTCCCTCATAAGGAATGATCTTGACAAATTCTTTCTGCATGACTGTTTAAGATACTCATCACCCACACAAATAGGCGATACAGCGGTTACAGGAGTGGTACAATTAGCAGATACTGAACCAGAGGGCTTGCATTTATCCCCTGGTGACACTTGTAATTTGGTGTTTCCTCCACCTGAAATGGTATCTGCATCCCTCTGCCTGTCAGAAGGCTTGGATGTCAATGCCCCAACCATGTCTTTAGGGGCCACATTTCCGTCTGTAGAGTAACATTCAAGAGCCGCAAACCCTGAAACACCTTTATCCACAGCAGGCGAAACCGGACCATCATTCGTAGATTCCCGGTTTTTCCTTTTTAAACCATTGGTTTTCGATCTGTTTGATTTTCCAGGAGATTGTCCATTAGTTTTCTGCCCGACAATTTGATTGACTGATGCATGTGGGTTGGTATTTCCATTTAACTGGCCTGAAAACTTTCTCTGAGTTCTTCTAAATTCACCAATTCTGACAGCAGCAATTGTATCTCTCACCTTCTGATATGATTTCTCCTGCTCATTCACATTTTCATTTTCTCCAGATTGCTTGGGATTGAGGATGCTGGCTTTTCCAGAATTATATGGTGCAATTCCAGCCCTTAATGGGTTTGTCACACTTCGCTGCCTAGTTCGACAAGCTATGGGTGTAAAAAAACCAGTTTGCCCTTGCAAATGGCATTTCTTGAATGAACTTGATCTCGTCCGTCGCACATGTGTCACAGACCATGCTCTATCCCCTTTTTCTCCTCTGGAAGAACCTTTATTAAGATTGTTGGTACCATCATGAGAGTATTCGTTGTCACAGTTAGCCACGTCCAAACCAAAGCACAACGCTTCCATGGCTTCAGCAGCCATTTGAGTATCAAAACCTACATTAAGCATCTCCGGCATATCCTTGTCAGTAACAGTAGCTTCTGTTCCATCTGGGGCGCCAGTCTTTAACTGTTCATCCAACTCCTCAGTCACGTTCTTTTTGGGTTTTGTATCTATTATATTTACTGTCTTGTCTTTCCTTTTTGAGTTTTGCGACACTATCCCTTTGTCCCTGGTTTCATCAACAGCCCCACATCCTTTGGAGTAATTCTTGACCTTCTGATGTTTGGTACAAGAACTCTTCCTCCGACCACCTCCATCATCAAAGAACGCTTCCTTCTTTTTGGTGAAAAACTCACCCCCTCCCTCATCTTCAAGGCTGTCATCCCAATCAAAAGTCCCTCTTTCTCCAGCTGTACTGATGAAACTAGTTCTTTTTGCCAAACTTTGAATCCCTTTCGTACTTGAGACGGGCTTTGATTTCTCCCCAGTAGACCTTCCAATGTCACCTTCTTGATCAACATCCATGACGTTAAATTTCAGAAACCTGTCCACAAAGTTGAGTGCATTGTCTTGCGACAACTCTCCAGGTTCTTGAGAGTCAACATAGCTTAACCCCGCCACTTCATCACCACAAGCAGGTAAACGAGGCAAGTCAGCATTATTTGTGCAGTTATCAGGTCCTTCAATCTCACTAAGTGTATCATTCATAAAAAGCCTCCTCACTATTGAACTACCAACCCTGCACTTGTTTTCATTCCCTGATCCCTTAATCTGCTCATTGCACTTGCCCGAAAAATCGTCCAGATCAACTTCCACTCCAAGTGCCGATGAATTTTTAATAACAGCTATCTCCTTAACGTCAGAAGTATGTTGTTTCAAAGACTGTGTGTCACTCTTTATTAGAGAGGACTCATTGCTGGTTCCCTTAAGAGCCATGATACGAGCTGCTGAAGAACAGGCCCTCCAAGATGCTGCATGAACTGAAGTGTAAGTCTTCTGCTTGAATACTGATTCAACAAGCAGTAATTTCAATTCCGTAATTAATATGACAGTTCACCCAAATGTGCGCTATATTTTCAATTTCTTGACCTTGACAACTCAAAGCTTCTGAAAGGGTGCAAAAAAAGATGGCATTCTACATGCTAATAACACTCTGGTGATAGCACTGGGAATTACATTACAATACCATGATTCATGACAAATCTTTTAAGAGTTATATCCTCGATCAAAATCGTTAGATATTTATGCAAATACATAAACAGAACATGACCAGAAGGTATAACAATATGTGGATTCTCTGTTAATAAGACAAAAAACTAAATATCATGATCGTAACTGAGGCTGCAATAACATGAACCCGAATTTCCAATAAGGTCCACGAGCGGATGGCTTTTGCTGCTTCAAAGCGTTACATTAAATTTAGGTTTGCGAAGACAAAAAGAAGGCAGTGTGCATTTTGATACAATATTAATCCCCGCCATCTTCCTCGAACGAATTGGAGGATGCCAACATGGTAAAACTATTTCATTCTAGGAAGTATAAAAGCAAGTGGCTTCATCTGACACATGAATTGACGTTTGAAATGAGATCTTTATGTGAAAGCTATGAGACAGTTGTGTCAATTACACTAACAAGTTATGAAAACTGATAAACATAACTATTTTGTCCAAACAGTGATCATCATCCACTTGGCATGAGATGCCCATTTACTCAAGTTAGGTAGAGTAGGTTTTGTGAATCAATTGGACAAATGAGATGCAGATTAAACTGATGAAAACGAAAAATATGGTACCACGCTCTAATTCTTAGGTTTCTTTGTCAAATGGGCTCTAAAATTGATTCATATTTATTGCTACAATCGATAAACTAGGATCAGATAAAGGCTTCGTGGATTGCCCCATTTTCACCTATTTTCTGCAACTGCTCCACAGCATCTACTCATAAGTCTACTAATCATAAAAATTGCATACACAGTTCAGTGAATCAAACTCATAACACAACATTTCTAAGCATGTCCCAAGTCTGAGTGCTAACATCTCAACCAATTAATAAGGGAAGTGGAATGCACACAGAAGGTACAGGATTAAATTCATTTTGAACAAAAAAAAAAAAAAACCTTTTTCGTTTTTGAACAGAAAAAAGAAATTTTATTTATCTTTGGACAAAGTATACAAAGATTAAAAAAGGGAAATTAAAAGGGCAAGAGAAAGACGACATCACAATGAGGGCATTTTGAACAAAAAAAACCTAGTAGTTAAGCCGGTGAAAATGAATACATGACGCGAATATTATCCCAATCTGCACTCCATTTTTCCCTGATAAACAGTGCATAACTTGCATCACCAGAATAAGCAAGTGAAATATAGCACTCCATTTTTTTCAGAATCAGTGACCAAAATGAACCTCCTATCTACAAATTACTGACCTGAACTCTGCAGTTCAATGTCCAAACCATCTAACTTTGCTTTATAGAGCTTATTCTCCTGATGCACTGCACAAATACCCACTCTTTTTGCTGAATCATCATCAGAGAACTCCACAGAATCATCTAAAACTTCTGTCGCATCTGATCCTTCACCATCAGTAACAACAACTTCATAATGGCAATTGCCCAACAACTGGGCACCCATGTTAGCAGCACCATCAGGATCATCCAATACTTGAGTTTCACCAGCAATATCTATAGCCTGGGTCTCAAATGCAGCACCATCAGGATCATCCAATACTTGAGTTTCACCGGCAAGATTTATAGCCTGGGTCTCAAATGCGTCTTCGAGTGGAACGGTATCAACCATTGGCAATGTACACTGCTGAAACTTTAACTCGTAGAAGTCCTTGTCTTTGAGTTTTTCACCTACTGCAATAAATGGACAAATATGTGTTTAACATTTTAACCTCGTATTTGTCAATTTGTACATCTGAGTTACTTGAAATTTTAGACTGATCAGTGTTCACTCCTAGGTTACCACAGGTGCCAAATCTATGTAGATGATGTACTGAGACATCATAAGAGATTAGCCAACTGATCGTTCGTTAGAAACACAGAATTCTCTGCCCCAACCAATTTTTCTCTTTATTCAAATTAGTTAAACAAGTGCATGGGTTTGTGGGCCATCATAAAGCCCAATGTTAACCATTACCATATAAAATATTTAGTGTTTGCACTAACCATCTTTCCATAGCGTGATAATAGCCAGGAAGCAAGATATCACCGCAAACAGCAAAACAACATGCATCGAGTAAGCCCACTCATGATAGTTCTTTCTCTAATGCGAAATAGAAAGTTGTCTCTCTTCCAACATTCGTTCAACTGAGTTTTCATTTTCACCCCTTATTGAAGGAAAATAGCGTAAAGCTATCTCCAGCGTTTCCTAAAATCTCGACTCAAATTAAGTGAGACTCTTTAATTCAAACTCATGACCAAACTACTCAATTTTTAACTCCAATCAAGTGAGACTCTTTGTTTTGCTCAAAATACTTTATGCTTAAATCTGATTATACCCCATTGAAGTGCTTCATACCAAAGGAAGTTCTACTCAAATTTTTCCTCAAATCAACAGTTTGAGTAAAGGGCAGGACCTACGAGCATCTCCCGCCCTGAACTCAAATATCCACTCAAAGTGAAGTTCCAAATCCTTCGAAACTTCCTCCAATCCTAGATTCCAAACCTACATTTAGACAGAGTTTTACTCGAATCCTTCTCAAATTTCAAGGTCCTTTCGTGTCTTCCAAGTTTATAACCGTTAATGAAGCCTTTACTCAGATTTATGCCCAGTTTTGAGTTGGTCTATTGGAGTGCTTCACATCAAAATGAAGATTTAATCAAAGTTTTACTCCCATGAAGCAAAAGTTAGAGTAATGGCAGGAGACGTAAAGACTGCCAGCATCTCCAGAACTTACCCTTTTTTCAACTCAAAGCCAAAATCCTGTCTAAAAACCCTTAAACTCCCTCTACTCATAGCATCTCCAGTCCTTACTCAAAATATTTAAAAACTTCATCTGGTATGAACCACTACAATGGACGAACCCAAATCTGAACACAAATTTGAGGAAAAAGCTTCATTAATTGAATAGTCGTGAATTTTGAAGAGCAAAACAAGCCTTCAAAATTTTGATTAAAAATTTCAAGTCTCCCTTGATTTGGTTAAAATTTGAGTAAAACACAATCTACTATGAGTTTGAACGAAGGGCCGGAGTGAGTTTAAAAGGTCTTTTACTCAAAATTAGGTACTGAATCAATTAAAAGAGTAAGGTCTAGAGATGCTTGCATCGACTCGAACTATACTATCACCGTCCCAAAAAGAATGTCCGGTCCGCAAAACCATAACTTAACAATAATGCATTTAGTTGAAAAAATTCAAACTTTTTGCAGCTAGTTAATAAATATCAATGAGCGTTTCCAAATTATCAACAAAAAAAATTCGAATTTTTCTTGATAAAAGTTCATTTTTTAAGTTCTAGTTTTGGGGACCGGACAACCTTTTTGGGACGATCGTGAGTATCGAATTTAGTTATCCACAAAGTTTTACTCAGTCTATTCCTCTCTCTCAAACTTACAACTAAGACAGTAATTTAAACTTCTACTCTAATTTATGAAGCTTTTACTCGAATTTAAGTGAAAGTACGAGTAAGGAATGAAGATATGGTCTAATGGTAATTACCAAGCAGTGAAGGCGGAGGAGACTGGCTGTCAAATGGTTGGGTTCCATTTTCGCAACAATCCCTACTCGAATTCAGCTTCGCCGCTTGTATCTCATCATCAATTGAACCCATTTCTACTTCATCCGAAAATTGTGGAAAAAAAAATACTGTATTACAAGATGAGTCGAATGAAAGAGTCTTTACATGTGTCGGATTTTGCGTGTACGAGTGTGGTAGTGTTTACACCATATTTTAGTAAGTCAGATTAGCCTGTAATTAGGGTTGGAGAAGGGGGAGGGGCGAGGGAGTTTTGAGAAGAGCACGGAAGTGTTCACGGCGGCCGGCGGTGGCTGGAAGAGGTGCAGGCGAGCTATCGCCGCCATTTCTCAGTGGCCACGAAATTTGTATTGTCGTTTTAGATCATAATTAGGGAAATGCAATTGACACTTTTTTTTTATTATTATTATTATTTAACGGCAATCTCGGACAGACGTATATAGAAAAACACAGTAACAAAATCAACGGTCTATAACTAATAATAGATAGAAAATCAAATGACTATAAACAATAAGCAATTAATTAGGGAAACAAGGAAAACGTGATGCGCAGGCACGTTTCTGAATAGCTAAACAAAACTTTGCGGCTATAATACAACGAAGAGTTTGCGGCCATAATTGAAACGAGTACTGCTATGAGTACTGACCAAAATCGTAGGGAAATCGTACCGACGGCCGCGTCGGGCCGTCTCCGGCCACCGGACGGCCGATCCGAGCCGTCTAAAAATTCTAAAAAAAAAAACCAAGGGGGCTCTAAGGGAATAAACGGCATCCGATATGTGTAGGTTGCTTGATCTAAACACCATGTTTTTCGTGT
Organism: Rhododendron ferrugineum; assembly: GCA_025642025.1. Lineage (NCBI taxonomy): Eukaryota > Viridiplantae > Streptophyta > Magnoliopsida > Ericales > Ericaceae > Rhododendron > Rhododendron ferrugineum. The sequence goes on from JAOTQK010000019.1 coordinate 26,625,895, forward strand.
ATAAATAGGGTGTTTAAATCAAGCACCCTACACACATCGAATGCCGTTGATTCCTGCATGGGCCCCCTAGGTTTTTTATTTAGAATTTTTGGACGGCTCGGATCGGCCGTCCGGTGGCCGGAGACGGCCCGGCGCGGCCGTCGGTACGATTTCCCTACGCCCCGTCGGTACCTATATCATTTTTGAATTGAAACCGTAGCGCGTCGTGGGACGCGCTTTCGGAATTAACAGGGAAAGCGTGATTTGTATGTGGGTTTCTAGTCGAAAGCAAACGTTTGCGGTCAAAACCATACAAAAGTTTGCGGCCAGAACTCAAATAGAACCCCGTTTACGGTTCACGCTTTCCGTATTCCTTCTTCCCACATCAAAATGCACAGAGCTCCAACGAAACTACTTTCCCATAAAGAAACTCCCCATCAAATTCCTCTCTCTCTCTCTCTCTCTTGCACCTCTATCCCTTCTCCTCTCCCCATCAAAAACTAGATCTCCATTCTCCCCTCCCCATCAATGTCTGTAACTTGTTAGTGTTTAACTACAGAAACTCGGTGATATTTTGATAGAGGGAGCTGGACGATGAAGTGTAAATATTTGTGTAAGTGTTTATGGTTGTCGAATGATTGTATGATTAAAAATTCCTAACATCATAATTTAAAAGGAAAGAAAACCTATTACGTTGTTACAATCCATTCGAAAATGAATCCTTTTGATTAAAGAATGTTAGTTTTTTTATTGAGCACTGACACACAGAAAATATGTCTGTCGAGGTAAGGATTAATGGTTCTCTCATTTCTCTAAAATAATCCAAGAAACAAATAAGAAAAGGAAAAAAAAGGGGGCAGGAGGGGCATTCCGAGAATTGAACTCGGGACCTCTCGCACCCTAAGCGAGAATCATACCACTAGACCAAATGCCCTCATTTGTTTCCAACGGCGTGGTAAAATTTATTTAACCATGACAAACACTTTGAACCATTTTACCCCGAAGAAGGTGAAAATCAACTCTAAATTGATTTTCTCACTCTCATTGGGAATGCAGTTAACAATTTGGGGAGTGCAAAAATCACTCTCCTATAAAAACACAGAATATTCAATATGTTGTCTTTGCCAAAACAAACACCTCGACCAGGATCCGACAACGGGTATCGATTGTGTACCAACCCCCCATGCGGGGCCATCTCAGATCCAACACAAACGATTCAAAACGTTCATTTTATTCAAAAACGAAAATCTCTTCAATGTACCTTGTAAAAAAAAATCAGTTCATTTGGATACCGATAAATACTTAACCAATTCATTCAATTTTGGTTCAAGGAATCGCATTAAAAATTACACTTTGAACAAACTAACATCTCATAGCATTTGAGCGGGACCCATCAAAGGGTCGGTACACAATCGGTACCCATAGCATTTTTTGCTTCCAGTATCGTCTAGTACGTACGTGAACACAATAAAAGGAAAACAAAGTACTGTAATTATACTGTCATGCACCAATTCGTTCAATCTTGTTAAATAGCCACCCTCCATGTCCATGGGTGTGTTAACCTTAATCTCTTGTTAAATAAGATGAAGTTTAAACATGAAAGAGAGATTTATTTCCCTTCATCTCTTAGTATTTTTTCACCAAATCAGTCAAACCAAACAAAGATATTGCTTGCAAACTGCATTTGATTCAACCATGGGTGAAAATCTTGTTAACAGACTCCGTACACTTCAACTTCCAGTAACTCGCGCCAAGAGATAAGTACTACCTAAGCATCGCTACCAGCCGGTAGATCAAAAAAATCTCAGACACGCCAACAAACGTCTGTTCACATAGTCCACGTTATCGTGATTTGTAATATAGATCTGTCGTTCCCCCGTCTCCAAAAGTTTCAAGGAGCAACAAGGAATTCGCATCGGAATACCTGGAGAAAGCAGTAAATCCTTCAAAAAAAACTCGGTACGGCAACATTTCATAAGGTACTAATATTCAACTATTTCCAAGATTGAAGGAGAGCATCCGTGTAAGTAGTACGTAAAACCAATAATAATTGGCCCACATTTTCTTTCCACCAAGCAGTCAGAAAACAAAAACTATCAAGGTTCCGTTGGATCCTTTTGATACCAACCATGGCCATGCCAAGAGGTATTAAGCAAACGCAAGTAAGACCTCTGTGGGAATGCAGTGCGGCAGTAGTCAGAATTGATAATTGAGTAGCAAAAGGACATAGGAATTGTAAGAATGACTTTTGAAGCCATAAATAATCTGTCCAAAGTAAAACAACAATAAGTAACTAAAAGTTGCTTAAAGCTAACAATGGACACAACATCAAGATTAACAAAGACAAACCAATAGTATCTATATGGACAGACTAGACCACAAAAGGTTATAACTACAGTTCAGACAGCAATACTTGTTTCACATCGTACCGCAAATCGGTACACAACCTAATTAACCAAGACAGATTTCAAAATTCAGAGAGAGAGAGAGAGATGAAACCAGCAAGGACACTTTTCCCAATGTCTGATGCAGCTAGCCAGGGACCAAAAATCATCAGAGGGGATTAATATCCATAATGATAGATCCGGATCACCCAAATAGTAAAGCAGCAGTTGATGCATCCAGTCCCTATTTACAAAACAACCAGCATAGGAAAGGCATCAGATTCATCATTCTCCTGCATCAACTCGAACGAAACAAAGCGATTGGCAATGCTGCAGGATCAAGCTCCCAGTACCCTCTCAATCTACCACCTTTCTCTGTCGTCAGCCGGAAAGCAGGAATTTGATGGGAAAATCTAAGCAGCCCATAACGAGGAATCTCCCTAATGATAGTTGTTCCTTCTTTCATTTGAGCCTTGAAAACGGACTTGTAACCACTTACCGGTTCAAGTACCAAAAGCTTGAACTCTGAGTCATTTTCCTCTAGGATTTCCACCATGTCATATTCACACTTCTTTAAGTCAGAACGTGTCATTGCAGCATTCCAGTTCCTGTATAGCGCCCAAACCTCACCTTTCCTAGGGAAAATGGCACATACACCCTTCTTATCCATATGTTGTGCTATTACCTTATGAGAGAAGGGACCCGTTTCAGTATACTCCCCGCGTCCATCCTTTTGAAGCCTAAACATCCCGCAACAAGTGAGCATGTTTTTATCAAACCACCTAACAGTGTCCTTTGGCAGTGGCAAGCTAGAAAGCCAAGATACATGCACTTTAAACTCTGGGTCAGCATCAATTTTTGTTATTCGCCCATAGTACTTCGGCAAGCCATCCTCATCACTGTATAATGCCCAAGTCTGACCAACCTCAAATTTTTCGGGGGATTTATCAGTATCAAAATCGTAAAATTCTGGATCAGGAATTTCATAAAGTTCGGAATCCTGTTGTTCAGTGCAATTAACAGCACTAATGTGCTCAGAATCCAACTGGGTCTTCTTGTTTGGAGACACGGCTTTCAAGTCTTCAGGAACAGCAATCTCTTGGAGATTAAGAGGAAGAGAAGCGGGATCCAGTTCAAAGGATCCCTTGGGAACATCTTTTCTTTCCTCACCCGTCAATTGAAATGAGGGAACCCTGTGAGAGAATCTAAATAGTTGATTTGGTGGTATTTGAAATGATTCCCCCTTCGTTGTTCGACAGAAAAGACATGAAAACCCTTTCACCTTACCCAAGTACGCAACAGAAACACCAATACCCTCACCCCAGTCCAACAATACTTCCACAAATTCGAATTCATACTTCCTCCCACTGACTGGGTCAGAGTGCCATTTCATATCCCAGTTTTTGAAGAGGGCCCACGTTTCTCCCTTCCTCGGATATATATTGTAAGTATCCCTTCTGCTGCCCTTTTCCCAGTGGACCAAATGTGAGAACATGGGACGATCTTCAATGGTTTCAGAGGCTCCATGCTTGAACTTACCACATGAAACAGGCAAACCTGCCTCAACCCATTTAATTCCATCCTCTTCGCCTGGCTCTGGCTCAAGCCAAGTTATGTTCACTTTGAACCCAGGTGAGGATACTTTCCTGATTCGAGCATAAAATCTAGGCATTCCATCCACCGTATCATAAACAGCCCAGGTTTGGCCAACTGCAAAACACTCTTGTCCTCTATTTCTATCAAAATCACTAAAATCAGGATCAGGGTATTCGTAAATTTCTGGATCTATTGCTGCGGAAGGGCTTGAGTTTAATGAAGACTCCACATTAGCCCCTATTTCTCCATTTTCTGTCTCAACATCTGGCTTGTTTGGTTTGAGAGCCTCTTGTTTCAACACCGCTTCAGTAGCTCGAATTGGTCCATTTCCCTTTACACTCTTTGAAGGTCTACCAAACTCATTTTCATCGTCACTCAGATTGTCATCATATGATACTTGCCCTCTAGAACGAGTAGATCTCCTGGGGTACTCTCTATAAACCCCAAAATCCTGTTTCGCCAAGCCATCATCAGTCTCTTCAATATTGAAATCTGCCTCAGAGTCACTGCTACTTTCACTCGATTCATCTACCTGCTTCCTTTTCTTACCATTAGCTTTTCTTGAGGCTTTAGATTCCTCAACTCCTCTCTTATTACTTTGCACACCCACATTTCCACAGGTACTTTGTACATTGGGCTTAAAAGCAGCAGCCGGATGGGGACCCTCTCTCTGTTGGGGCAATACAACAGGGCGAGTGGAGTTGGTTCCTGGTGGCATAGGTGTAGATTGGTCCTTAATCTCATAGCCAGTAAAGTGCTTTTTGCATTTTTGACAATCAAGAAGTTTGTTGACCACGTTCCTATAATACTGGTACTTTACATAACAGTAAGGACACATTGTCCAAAACGTCTGCCCTTGTGGCTGCTGCGTTTGTGGGTTGAAGCTTGTGAAAGGTGGAGTAGGCTTGTTCATAGGATGGTTATGAACCCAAGGCTGTTTCCGGCCGTGTGAGTGAGTGCTTGCCTGTTGTGAGGCCCAATTTGGTACTGCCCCCGGTCTTGAAGCTCTACATTTGCTGTCATGTAACCTGCGTTTCTCACTGTCCAAAAGTACCCTCTGAGCTTCCCCAATCAATTTAAAGGCATCTGTCGCGCCGGCAAACTGATTCTTATCGGGATGAAGCAAGAGGGCAAACTTCCTGTATTGTTTCTTAATTGACGCCTCATCTGCAGTAGAATCAATTTTGAGGATACCATACCAGTCCATTTCGTTCCCATAAACCTTTTTCTCAGCAGAGCAGTGTACATCACAAACAGTTATCAATTGTGAGATGTTTTCCAAATCCGGATAGAGTTGTTGAGCCTTAAGTGCAATCTTCCGTGCCCCCAAAAAGTCTTTATTTTGCATCTTCTGCTCCGCAATTACTTTGGCTCTGACAGCCTCTTCTTTATTGCACTCCATTATAAAATTGTTAAAAAACAAACTCAAGTGACCTCCATACAGTGAATCAGACGATGAAGGTCATGCTTGAGGGGTACAGCAACACAGGCAAGTGAACATGCTAACTTGAATCAGACCTTCATATTTCCTCAAACAGCCTGCAAAAGGGCATCGATTTCCTTACAGTAGACAAGCGTAAAGAAAAAAGGGAAACATAAACACGCTGGAAGAGGCAAGGCGTTGGTGAAAAAGGCTCTAGAAAAATTCAAAGTTGCAAACTAACAAGAATACAAGGAAAACTCTATAATGCACCAAACAATATACCACAATAAATATCGGCAACAAGCTAAAAACCATGAGAATTAACGCAAAGCAATTGAAGAGAACAAACAATAGTTCAAGTAATCAAGATGAGAAAAGATTTGAAAAGGAAAGAATTGTTTTGTAGAAGAGATGCATCATGAACTTTTCTTAGGTGAAAGGTAGGTGAAAGTCGTTTGTCAAGATCATGGATAAATATGCGTAGATATGTCAGGCAGTCCAACAAAAGATAATTTCCATAAACAAACAAAGTTCACGAGAAGCTTAATCCTCTAAGTTTTGGGTACAACCTTTGGGCTGTGAGTTACCAATCCAAACTGATGAACACTTCCATCCACAGACTTCAGCTATATTACATGGACTCAATGTGCTAAAAGTCGCTATGCACTAGTCGGGCGGTCGGCCACCTTCGAGAGATTAATCGGATTAATCGGCGAATAATTGGTGCATATTAATTAGTAATCGGCGATTAATTGTTAGTCGGACCTAATCAGATAGGCCCCGCCAACAATTAATCGCCAATTAATTCCTTGTTTTAGAACACGGCATGGACTCGGGTGCGGGTATGTGCCTAAGTGTCCACTTCATCCGTTTTCAATCTCAAGGTCAAGGACTGGGATTATACGCCACAACTTCAAATTTTTGTTAGCATATTCCTTATTTTCTCGGTAAATAGTGTTTACAAAGTGTCTTAGGGCAATTTTGTTCGGTTACTGGTTTGCCTTTATATGGTTACAACATTCGAATTTGTCACAGTTGTGTCTGGTAACAGTAGATCCTATGCCACCTTTTAATCCAGAAAAAGTTTATCCTCCGGTTCCGGAGACTGTGACAGGGCCCATGATGAGCTTGCTTTTGGAAGTAACTGCTAATGCCTGATGGAATGCAATGGGATAGATGGTAGAAGGATGCCTTTGGACTCGTATTTTGTTCGTACACAATCATGAATAAACTAGGAGTTCCATGCATTGTTCGTGGCAAATTAGAATTACAAACTACGATTGCTAGGATTATATCCAACTAAATGTGTTGAGAGTGACACGATCCCAATTCCCACACCCTTATCTGAGTGCCAAGTGTCCCATGGTATTTTGTACATGTAGGAGGACCCATCTTAGTCTCTACTGACGTGTTTACAAGGATCAACACAGATTATTAAACCAAAAGGAGAAACCAAGATACTTTGATGCCACTTAGATAGAAATTACCGCTTAAAAACAACCCCAAGAATATCCATACTCCAGTTTCGCTAATCAGCTAGTTCCATCAAACATAAGCCACACAATATGTAATGATGAAGAATAACGAGACCGCTGCGATAGAGATGCAAAAATCTCCGGAACATCAATGAGTGTCCCACATGTAAAATGCCATTCACTCTTCTGATGAACAAAATCCATCAAACACAAGTTGAATATACAGACTCATAAAAACAACTTGAGGAAAGGGAGGAACACTCTGTTTTTTTACCCTTCTTAAGCAGTAGAACCAGAAAAACACTATCACCAAATTGTGGGCCATCGACGCTGCACCAAATTCACTATCCCTACCAACACTGCAATACGACTTTTTCTCACCCAAATTCAAATTCAAGAACCACAAAATGATTTTCTTCACAGGAAATAACTATTAGGGCAAAACCACAAAGGCTAAACAAGCGGCAGGGGGGAGGGGGGGTTGGGCGGGGGGGAACAAAAACTAAAGCACCTCTCTTACAAGTGGCTGCTTTCCCCTCCCCTTTCTTACTGCAATGTGACCAATAAAGTTTCTTGTTTTGAAGCCGCGACTTCAATACCATAGCACAAGATAACTATCTAAAGACAGGAAAACAAAGTCTAAACTCTAAATTCACAACTACCCAATGACAAGTGGCTGTTTTCCCCTCTACCCTTTCCTACTGCAATGAAACCAATAAAGTTTTTGGTTTCCCAATTTCAATAACATAGCATGTGATAACTATCTAAAGACGGGGAAACAAAGTATAAACTCTAAATTCACAACTACCCGCAAAAGCACAAAAATTAGAATTACAATTAGCATAAAGCAATAAACCAACCATACAAAGATGCTAAACCTAACCCACGAAAGTGCAAGTAACAAAGAAGTGAGCAATAAACCCTAAATCACAAAAATTAGGGCAAAAAGCCAAAAACAAGCTCATGCTTGTGCATTTTTCACTTCAAAGACACAAGATAAACAACTCATTCAAACCAATGGAAACCCAGAACAAAAAAACTACCTGTTACGCTAAGGCTCGTATTATTTAAGTACTTATTTCCCACTTTACGAGACAAGTCATTCTCTCACAATATATCACCTTTAATTCAAATTCAAATTCAAAGAAAAAGTACTTATTTTAGTTAGTAGAACACATAATCAAAATAAGCCGTACCCATAAAGCCAACACCCAGAGGCCATAACAACCCAATATAAACAACTCATTCAAACTAACGGGAACATGCACCGTATGTAAAACCCCGAACAAAACAACTAAATACAATCGAAATAAGCATTACCCACAGAGCTAACACCTTCCACCTTGAAATTAGAAAGGAAACAAAAAAAAAACTTAAAATATAATATATAAAAACAAAACCCTAAAACTGTTCGATTCCAAATATGGTAGAAACCAGAGTAGAGGAAAAAGATCGATTACTTCTCCTACCATGAGAGCAGACTATTGAATGAGGCTGGATAGATCAGGTAAAGAGAGCTTTGGTGGTTTGTTCTACCCCCGAAGTTGACTTCCTTGACAGGAACTGAGGGTAGAGAGAGAAGATGGTTACGGTTCCAGGCGGGGTGCGGGCAGGGAGAGGAATATAGGGGAAATGCGGTGGGAGGGAGGGGTAGAGAGAGACAGGGAGGGAAGGAAGTCTTCAAGCTTGGGTTAATTACACAGGTGGTCTATTAGGCCAGTCGTAATTAAACTGAACTTGAAGGGTATTTTGTAGTGACTTGTTTTCCACTTTTGCCCTTTGCTCAAATGGGAAATTACAACTTCTTTTAGGGTTAAGGAAGGAGTAAGGAATCTCTCGTGTGATGATCTCTCGTGCGATGGTCTCTATGATGCGGGATTGGACTTGTTGTGGTTCCATTTGATGACCCGGATCGTCTATTTTGTAGGTCTCGGTGCATTTATCATCTATGCATAAATTTAAGTTTATCTGCTATCGGTATCAATTTGAACGAAACCTATGTGTCATAAGAAGAATGAACGGCCAGAATCTGACTGTTTATTTCTCTTATAATCGGTTTCGTTCCTTCAAGGTTTTTATTTTTAAGTACTTATTTTTCGTTTTACGAGACAAGTCATTCTTTCACAATACCTCACTTTTAATTCAAAAGCGGAATAGGGTCTTAATTTGTGTCGCCCAAGTATTTGGCATTAGTTGATCAGTTTTATTTTTTTGGAAGCATGATGATCACATCCAAAAGTACGAGATGAACGACTTGGATCGTCAAATGAGACCTTGGTAGGTTACATTTTTTCATCACATGAGAAGCACATGATGAATCATTGCATGAGAGATCTTGATTTGTACTTAAAAGTTGTTTTGTTCTTCTTCTTTTTTTGTCATACGATATATGTCTAGCCTACTCCTAAAGGAATGGGGAAGGGGTACCGCAAAGCGACATACGGGTGGGGCAAGCTCAAATGGTATCAACCACCACAACAAGCACTCACGCTCTTAACGAGACTCGAACCCTCAGGCAAACATTATTCACTTGTAGAGGTGTCAAACAGGTCGTGTCATGCCAACCCGGCCTATTTTGCTTCGTGCCAACCATGTTTCATGTCAGTTTCTTAATCGTGTCGTGTCATACCAGCCCGTTTACTTAATCATGGCATGTTGTTGTTTAATCGTATTGTGTCGTGCAAACCCGTTTACTTAATCATGTCGTGTTGTTTTTTAATCGTGTCGTGTCGTGTTGTGTCGTGTCGTGCCAACTCATCTCCAACCGAGTTTCATCAAGGGAAAAAATTGCATAACAACTAACACCTTAGTATTTGTTGTATCATGTCTTGTGCGCGTGCCCTTTCGTATCCGTCAAGAACCGTGTTGTGTTCAGCCCACTTCCATGTCGTGCTCGTGCCCAATTTGTCTGAAACCGTGCTTGTGTCGTGCAAACTCGTGCTCATGCCAGTCCGGCCCCTTTAACGCGCCTCCACTCACTTGGTCTGGGGCCAAAGGATCCCCGTAGTGCCCTAGTGTACTACGAGGGTGTAGTGCGCCTCAGTACGCTCTACCAAAATCTTATCATTGTAATCTCAATCATTTAGTTTGTATAGTTCAATGAACATCACTATTGTACTAAAAATTAAGGTAACGGAAATTGGCAGCCACGTGATTAAGACAGATTTGTCTTGCAATTCATTTTTTAGGATTATATATTGACCATCCATTCTTTGTATTAACGAATGTTGACCTACCAAGGGACAAACGATATCCAACCAATCTATTTTTTTCCCTTAACGATCTACTCTGCGAACTCCACAAATTGAAAGAAACTGAGGCTAGAGAGAGAGAAGGGCGGAAAGGGAGGGAGAGAGAAGGAAAATTCAAGCTTGGGTTAATTACACAGGTGGTCTCATTAAGCCTACAATTATTAAATTGAACTTGAGGGGCCTTTTCCAATTACTTGTTTACCACTACCCTTGCTCAAACTGAAAATTACAACTCTTTTAGGGGTAAGGAACCTATCATATGATGATCCATCGTGCGATGTTTTCTATGATGCAGAATCAGACTCATTGCGGTCTCATTTGACGTTATGGGTTGTCTATTTGTAAGTCTTGATGCGTTTATTATCCATGCGGAAATTTAAGTTGTGATAAGCACCCAATATTTGCGTATATTTGGGTGCGCCTAGTCCCGCTTTAAGATTGTTTCGTTTTGTTTATCTGTTTGTTTTTAGTCATTTTGCGCGTAAAGTTTTCCGTTGAGCATTTCAGGCAATACGCGAATAAAAGAGCGTGTTTTGATGATTTGAGAAACCCTTGAGGGTATCCAAGGGGCGATGCTTTTTGGAGGGCCGTCGGGCTTTGGGAATGAACAAGGCCATGCCAAGGCCATGCTAAGGCCACAGCCTGGATTGCTGCAAGAAAGAAGGCGGTATCGATACAGGCATAATAGCCGTATCGATACATAATTGCTTCAGGGATTTTGTAAGCCGTAGAGAACTGGTATCGATACGGGATTTTTACGTATCGATTTTAGCCGTATCGATACGGGTACTTTTTCTGCAGATATTTTATTCTTTTTGGACTTTCCACTTTTGGAATGTTTTCCACTTTTGGGTTTTCCTGGGATATTTTGGCTGAGGGACAGGGTGCCTTTGTATAAATAGGCTAACTCTCTCTCCTCTTTAACTCTCTCATTCATTAGCACTTTAAGTCTTTCAATTTTTTTGTCTTTCCTCCATTGGAGCTCAAGGTTTTCTAGCTTAAATTCTCCAAGAACACTTGTAAGTTTAAGTCGTTTATTGTTTTGTCATTTACAAACGTTGTAGCTTTGGTTGAGATCCTTACTAATATCAAGTTTGTTTTCAATTCTATCTGTTAAAAATGTTTTCTATTCTTTCCATGCTTTCTAGTCGTTTCAATATGGGTGAGTAGTCGATAAGGCTTGGCGTGGGGCGATTATCGCCCCGTGACTTACGTTTATCTTGTCTTTCTCAACTCGTGGCTTGAGGTTTAGTATGGAAAATGAGGTAGGTTCGCTTTTATGTAACAAAACTTGTCGATGTTAACCTCCGGTGATCATATGCTTGCTCATATGGTTCCGTGAGCTATGTTTCGCCTTGTGTTTGCCAAATGAACAAAAGAGCTCACTTATTTTCCATATCAAATTTGTAGTCTCTTTTGGTTTCATAGCTAAATACTCCGGTTGATAGCCTAAGCTGTGCGATTCAACCGTGTTTTCGTTGAGAATGGCTCGATGGCCTAAGTTGCGGGCGTTAAAACCCCTGTTGCCTTGCCGCTTGTTTAATCTAGTTAAAACGTTTTTCTAGTCTTTTATTCACCTTTCAAAGCAAAACAGACAATTGGCCGTCTTAAACGCCACAAACCTTACACCTAAAAATCCTGACAAGCTATTGAGATTTTCTCTGTGGGAACGATTCCGGACTTCCGGATATCTATGCTGACATCGACTTAGCCCTACACTCGGGGTATTTCAACCTCATTCAAAGGCGAGGTGTGGACGAAGCAAGTTGATTTGATACTGATATTAATTTGAACAACGCATATTTGTCACAAGAAGAATGAACGGTGATTCATCGGAGTATTTGGCAATATCTAATCAGTTCGATTTTTCAGGGAGCATGATGAACACATTGAGAAATACAAGATAAACGACTCAGATTGTCAAAATGAGACTGTGGTTGATCACAAGAGCACATGATGAATCTTTACATGAGAGGATTTTCATTAGTACTTTAGTAGTTAAGAGGGTTGTTTTATTCACCCACCTAAAAAGTGGGCAAACATTATTCACTTGATGAATCTTTACATGAGAGGATCATTACTACGTCTAGGAGAGCATAGTGCGCCTCAGTACGCTCTATCAAAATCTCATTATCGTAATTTGATTGATTCAGTTTGTAGAGTTCTTTTTTTTTTTGTTAAAAGTGAGAAGATTGTATTGATAAACGCCCAGCTGCACTTACAAAATGGAGATCATTACAAAGAATTTTGACAAAGCCAAACTAATCGTCTAACAAATACAAAACAAGTAACTTTCAACTCTCGGCACAGTTTTCAATAAATCTTTCTCTCTATCTCTCTCCACTCATTACCACTTAACTCTCAAAAATAACTTTCTAAAAACTCAACCAAACAAAGTGCGCAATCAATGTCTTTCATCTTAACCCAGACATGGCTTGACGCAATAGCGATACTTTTAAACTGCCTAATATCTAATTATCGAGTCTTAAACGAGAAAAAATGCACAGTTAAGGACAAAAGACACCAAATACCTAGACAATCAGATGCACTCCACTCAAGTATGAACGCACCAATGAACTCCCAAAAACTACAAATCTGTCAAGCCGCTACGGGTTGCCTCGCCAAAGACATCGTGTAGGGATAGAACGCTGAAGCACAGATATCGTTGTGACCTCGATTGAGAGAACCCGATCTGTAGACAAAATTCATCCAAAGACGAAACTAATAACTCTCGTAGAACAAGAGACAAAACTCTCGTAGAACGAGAGACAAAACTCTCATAGATTAGACGATAAGTCGTAGATCTGGAGAAACGGAAGGAAAAAAAAAAAAAACGAAGAAAGGGAGTCGGTAGTACCATGGCCTCCCCCTCCCGCCGCCGCACACGGGTATGGAACCCACGGGGGGAGGGGAAGGGAGAATATCGAGGAATTGTGGTGGCTAGGGTTGAGAGAGAGGAAGAGAGAGATAGGGTTGTTTGTAGAGTTCGTTGAATACTACATTGTACGAGAAATCAAGTTAATTGGATATTGATAGCTACGTACGTGATTTATAGATTGGTCTTGCATTTTTTTTTTTTGAATTATACTGCATTTTTGTATTAATGAATGTTAACCTACCAATGGGCTAATGGCATGATTGGCATCCAAACAATTTTTTTCTTTTTCCTGAATGGTCTTCTCAACTAACTCCACAAACTAATGGTGAACAACATTCACTCGCAAATTAATGGAGAATTCGGATCACCAAAAAGTTATCCTTTTACCTTTGACATAAGTACATGATTTTTTTTTATTCGTCTCGACGAGAAAAACAAAAAGTCAAAACATGAATCAATGTTTAAATAAGATTAGAAAAGACAAATAAAAAGCAAATAAAGGAGTTTTTTTTTTTTTGGCTTATTTCTCATGGCGATACAATGTATATGCCTGTCAGTGTAGTTACATTTTAACAAAAAATAGAGAATAAGATTGATTTTAAGTTTTTTCGTTTTAAATTTTACTCAAGCGGAAATCACGTGGGAGTTGACTTCTAAAAAAAACAAAGTCAAGAGTGGGACTCCATAACGATATATTATAGAATCTGACATGATAATTTATTTACCAAAAAATATGTCAATATGCTCCCCAGTCCCAGCAATGAGTTTCTTGCAACCCCCCCCCCCCCCCCCCCCCCCCCCCCCCCCCCCCCCCCCCCCCCCCCCCCCCC